>PVKU01000560.1:335964-449290 GCA_004027475.1 Anoura caudifer | reverse complement strand
GTAGAACAAATCAAAGCCCTAGAGCCAATTTATCTAAGCGATGAAGAGATTGCCAACCTATCAGATGCACAATTCAAAACCCTGGTAATCAGATGCTTACAGAATTGTTTGATTCTGCTCACAAATTAGATGAAAAAATGAAGGCTACAATAAGTGAAATGAAGAAAGGTGCATGGGGAACCAACAGAGATGGGAGGAAAACTGGGACTCAAATCAATGGAGTGGACCAGAAGGAAGAAAGAAACAACCAAACAAAAAAACGAGGAAGAAACAAGAATTCAAAAAAATGAGGAGAGGCTTAGGAACCTCCAGGACATCTTTAAACGTCCCAACATCTGAATTATAGGGGTACCAGAAGGGGAAGAAAAAGAGCAACCAGTGGAAAACTTACTTGAACAAATAATAAAGGAGAACTTCCCCAATCTGGCAAAGGAAATAGTCTTCCAGGAAGTCCAGGAAGCTCAGAGAGTCCCAAAGAAGTTGGACCCGAGGAGGAACACACCAAGGCACATTGTAATTACATTACCCAAGATTCAAATGAAGGAGAGAATTCTAGAAGCAGCAAGGGACAAGGGGACAGTCACCTACAAAGGAGTTCCAATCAGACTGTCAGTGGATATCTCAAAAGAGACCTTACAGGCAAGAAGAGGCTGGAAAGAGGTATTCCAAGTCATGAAAATCAAAGGCCTACATCCAAGATTGCTCTATCCAGCAAAGCTTTCATTTAGAATGGAAGGGAAGATAAAGTGCTTCTCAGATAAGGTCAAGTTCAAGGAGTTCATCATCACCACGCCCTTATTATATGAAATGTTAAAGGGACTTATCTAAGAAAAAGAAGATACAAAATATGAACAGTAAAAAGACAGCAAACTCACAGGTATTAACAACCAGACCTAAAACAAAAGCCAACTAAGCAAACCACTACAACAGGAGCAGAAACACAGAGATGGAGATCACATGGAGGGTTAGCAATAGGGGAGTGGGAAGAGGAGAGAGGGAGAAAAGGTACATAGAACAAGTAGCATAGATGGTAGGTAGAAAATAGACAGGGGGAGGGCAAGAATAGTGTGGGAAATGTAGAAGCTAAAGAACTTATGACACATGGGCATGAACTAAAGGGGGGAATGTGGGTGGGAGGGGATGTGCAGGGTGGAGGGTAATGAAGGGGGAAAATGGGACAACTGTAATAGCATAATTAATAAAATATAATTAAAAAATAAAATATTATTTGTGTTAAGAGTAGTAATATTATAAATAAATATATTTGTGTTTGTATTATACACACACAAAATGATATTTTTTAAATAATAGCTTTTGGTTTTTTTTTGTTTTTTTTTTTTTTTTTTTTTTTTTTTTTTTTTTTTTTTTTTTTTTTTTTTTTTTTTTTTTTTTTTTTTTTTTTTTTTTTTTTTTTTTTGCATCTGGAGAGGTAACTGAATTTCCAGGGGATTTTGGTGAGCAAAATCATATTTTTAGTGTTTTCAATAATTTTGAATTTTGAATTCTGAGTTCATTAGTCTTTCTAAAACAAATAAACTAGCAAAACAAAAACATACATTATTTGATTTGATCCAATTAAAAGCTTGTATCAGTTTATGTGACAGTTGAAATTCCTAACTGAAATGAGAAATACTATGCTATTGTATCATATGTAGTAATTATGACATGTCATGTAGTCATGTCATAGTAATTATGACATAGTCATGTCATGTAGTAATTATGATAGCCTTTTGTAAAACAGGTAAATATAGCTAAAGAAAAGGAGACTACATGAATTATTTTTTCCAAGATTAAAATATGTATATATGTATATACTGTATGGATGTTAACAAATAATTGTTTTTAGAAAGTCAGAATAAAATTCTTTGAAAGATGTATATAATAAAAATCAAATTACTGTAGAGATTTCTGATGCAGACATTTCTAAAGTACATGTCTCTCCTTAACTGACAGTGAACAAAGCCTCTTTCTTTTAACATATTAAGAATTTAATTTTCAAGAAAATAAAACTGTAAAGAAATAAAAGAAATAATTATATACTATTTGCAAATAATTTGGGGAAAAATAAATTTCTTTACCCCTCATCTGTATTACTGGTAAAACTGCTAAAACAACACAATTTTTCAAAAATATTCCGAGGCAAAGTATTTATTAAGGTATGGGGTCAATGACTGTTTGAGCTACTGTGTCTAGAATTTTTATTTTAAATTGTTTTTTGTGATGTCTTGAAAAAAAAACAAACTACAGGCAATATTCTTTATACTTATCTTGATTGGCTGTGTGTGTGTGTGTACAGTGCACCCTTCTAGGATGAAATAGTGGGTTCCATCATTTTGAAAATTATTATCCACTACCTCTTCAAATATACCTTTAGTCCCGTTCAGCCTCACCTCTATAACACTCCCAGTACATTTATTTATTTAACTTTTCACTGAATTGACTATTTTTCTTTTGCTCTTTTCTATTTCCCTCCCTTTTGACTCTCTAACCCTACATATGTCACACTGACGTACTTTACCGCTCTCCAATTCTTGTTTCAGCTTTGTCAAATTTGCCACTGGACTGTTCAGTGGACTTCTTAATGTCAGATATTGTCTTTATTTCAGATTTTCAACTTGCTTCTCTTCTTACAGTTCCAAGTTGCATGGCAAAATTCTCTATCCTGTGTTTAAGCTTTCCCACATAATAATCAGATTGATTTTATAGCTAGTCTGATTCTGTCATCATTTGAATCTCCTAAAGATTTGTTTCTATTCTCCTTCTTTTTTTTCTCCTACCATTACTGTCTTCTTTTATGATTAGTTTTTTTTTTTTTATTGGATCTCAAATATTGAGGGAAAAAAAGTTAAAGGCAACTTGAATATCTGGGTGATGCCATTTTCCCCAGAGAATGTATGCTTTTGCTTCTGGCCTTCAGCTAGCAAAGAAGTTTATTAATTTAGGATCATTAAAATCCAGTTTGAAGTTTAGCTAACAAACTGGGCCACAGTCTTGTGCTGGTCTGTTCCTCTACTTCCAGAGAAGCCCTCTGTGGTATTCCAGCCAGAAGTCTGAGATGTTGAATAGGCTCCCAGACTTTTTGAACTGCCCTCTGCCTAACATCTCAGTCTCTCAGCAACCCTTCTCATAAGTCTCCTGAATAAAAAAGCCTCTGGATGAAAAGTGAAATAAAAGTGGCTAGGCTCATGTTCTAGATCTTCAGTTCTTTCTTGATTTGGTCCCTGTAACTCCATACTGTCTTAAAAGGATGAAATGTCTGAACTGCTTGGTGGAGTTTATCTGCAAATTATTATTTTACTATTTGTTGAACATGAAGTAAATAACAAATATCTTTCTCAAATACTCGTGTTCAAATAATGGAATTCTTCAGCTATTGCAGTACAGAAAATTAGTTAAAACTAAAGACATATTGGTGACAATTTTTAAATGTAAAACCAATGTCAATGCTTGAGAGCCCAGATTTTTTTTTATAAAAAGGTCTTTGGAGATAAACATATCTCTTAAATGCATCTTTCAAAAATAGAACAAAACAATTTCTAGTGTTAATTCTGTTCACAATGAGCATTACAGGAAAAGAGTTGTCTGTTTTTGAATACAGTGATTCAAATTTTAAGCCAATTAATAATATATGAATAGAATAAGATATGAATAGGCTAATTGTTAGAAGCAGTGAACTGTAAAATTGACAATGGAGAAAATTCAATCAATATAATATAGACATAAAAGTATTATCACATTACATATTAGTAATAAGAAAATAGACAAAGAAATTCACTATGGGAATAATAGAAAAGATTGCAGAAGATAGGAAAAAAACATGGAATTTATATAAAATGTATTACAGAATAATGATCACTTCATAGAATGAATTTCTAATTTAGATTTAAACTCTCATTGAACTCCAATTAAAATAATCGTCAGTTTGTATTAAACTTTGTTGTTTCATAATATGTTAAACTAAAATTTTGTAACTTTAAGTAGATACGAGTAGACAAAATACAACTGTAGAAATCATAATGTCAAGTTCTCAATGTAACAAGATGAAATACAAAGTAACAACACTTTAAAAGTTCTCAGAGAAGGAAGATTGCAAATCAAGGAGATTTACTTTGGCAAACAGAAATTTAAAAGCCATTTGGAATTTGTGAAGTATTTGAGTGTATACAAGGCATAGGTTTTCATTAAGCAATTGAAAACATACTTAAGTGTTTAGTTTTGAGATGTGATAGTTTCTAATATTGTAACAATATTAAACATTAATGGAGTCAGAGATCTTTGTTTCTAATTATTGAATAAATTTAATGTAATTGAATGAATTACAGAACTTAAATAGCACAAAGACCATAAAGGAGAAAAGTCCTGAATTTGGCATTAAATTGATAGAGATAGGAAAATGTAGGTAAAGAAGGCACCAACTAAAGCCAAAGAAGGTACAACCTCTTGCCTATACTGAATAAAGTAAAATCCAAAGTAATTAGTTTTGATTATATGAAACTAGTCACACATAAAATGGAATAGCTTGTTACAAGTTTAAAGTATGTGTAACTGTACCAATTTATTTAAAAGATAAAATGATATAAAATACGATACTTATCATATTTTAACCCTGATAAAATAAAATTACAGCAAAGTATTAATATTAAGTAAAGATAAAAGAAGATGACAAAAATAGTAACCTGTCATTTACAAATGTAGCCAAGGCTACTCTTGGTATTAATTGTCCCAATTCCAATATTAGAAGTCAAAAGGTCTATATACACTTAAAATGATAATATGCTGTAGATGGAGCAACATAGCTTTAAAAATTATGGAATATTTTATCACATAGATCATTAGACAAACATCATATTCAAATATAAGGAAATAAGAACCATAAATGTAATATCATATGAAATAGGACTTAGTATTACAAATTAAAAACATAACTATATTGTGGCAAAAATGAAAGAATAATAAAAAAACACTAAAAAGTAAAAATTCTAAAGCAATACATTTGTAATTACATTTTGACAGATGTATAGTTGAAAAATATTATGATTCTTCAATATCTTTGGTGGCTAAAGTGAAGAAGAAACTAAGAAAGCTATAAAGAAAAATGCAATTTTAAAATTATAATTTGTAGGTTTAAATTTGATTAATATTTTCAAAACGAAGACATTTGGATATTTTGTTGTCCATAATCCACCACCTTATATCTATATTAGATCTTAGTGTTTTTTTCTCAATAAAATACTGAAAACTAGTTAAGTTTTAACTTTAGATAAACAATAAAAGGCCAGGTTTCATTTTACATGCAACAAAAAATGTGCTGTTTATCTGAAATTCATATGTTACTATGTATTCTGTTATTTCTATTTGCAAAATCTGGTAACCTGGCTTTAACAAGATTTTACTTGCTACACAAAATAAGAATATTCCATCTAATGACCACGTAAAAATCTGAAAAGAAAAATTGATAACCAAATAATCACATAAATGAAATCCAATATTAATTTAAAATTATGAAATTATCTCCTAAAGTGCAATTGACTAACAGAAGAATACAATGCAAGAAAACACAAGAGATTACTTGTAAATGATAATTTAAAAACTGTATGTTATGGTCTAGAATCCTTGTTTTACAAAGTGCAGTCAGCTGATGGAATATCAATCACCATCGTACTGAAGCTTTTTAGATAGGCAGAAACGTAGGCCCTATCACCGACAAGTAAATCAATATCATCATTTAATATAATGCCCAGATAGATTATGGACATATGAAAGTTTGAAAAACACTGATCTACATAATGATAATAATTTGTATTTAAATTAAAAAATAATATCTTCAAAAGGTTTAATAATCAGAAGAATTTTTTTATTTTTACTTTGCAAGCAACATAAAGCAAAATATGAAGAAAAATCATAAAACAAATATAATGCACGAATAATTCTGATAACTTAAAGCTAAATCATTAATGGCTAAAAAATCAATAGCAACACCTTTAAAAATAAAATAGTATAAAATAATGTCAAATAATAAGGCAATTATATTTTAGAAATAAAAAATGGATAAAATAGCCCACTGAAGTAATTTAAATATATCATATATGCAAATATATGCATAACTAACTCATACACTTTAAGTGAAAGATAATAGAAACATATACTGAGAAATCAAAAACTTTCTTCCAATTAATATAACTTAAGATTAAATATAAAATACTTATACTATCACATCTCAAAGCAGAAGTGCCTTTAAAAATAAAAAATGTACATGAAATGATTTAGCTCTTATCTGGTCGAGTATTCAATGGTGAGTGATGATTAGTTCTCCGCCATCTCCCTCCTTCCTTCCTTTTTCTTGTAAGTTCATTTCCCTACCCTGTCCTTTTTGACTGTGTTATACTAGTTTCTCTTTGTTTTCTTTTTATGACTTTCTGATGAAAAGAAAAATTATAAAATTTCTCCTAAAAGGCTGTAGAATTAAAAAGGATAATTTAGAGATAATTTTTAAAAATTATGTGTGGCATCTCAAATGGAGATTTAAAAATACTATTGCACTTTTGAATGGGAATGAATAAAATGAAATTTTTAATGAAAAAATTATAAACTTATTGATGAAAGGTGGGGGTGAACTCTTAGAACACATAGAGGAAATGCAAACACAGTTATATCTTTCTCTGGTTCCTTTATAGCATCAAGGAAACCTTGACTCGAGCATGTTGCATAAGAAATTAATGATCATTTATACATTCTGTCCTTCTTGACAGGCTATGAATCACAGACAGGAAACTCATTAAGGTTTAACTTCACTGAAACCAAAAGGGTGCTAACTTGATTCTATTTAGAAGGTCTAACATAGTGATTCCCTCGCAAACTAAACGCATTCAGAGGGGAAAAAAGTCACTTATAATGTAGAAGAGGAGAGAATATTGAGGATAAAAAAAAAAGAAACTTTTTGTAGAAAAGTTGATTCACAAGTTATAGGAACCATCATGGGCAAAAGGGTTTGAACTGATACCATTTCTTACTACTCAACCCCAATCATTCACACATGCCAGGTGATGTAAAACAGTGTTGAACATCTGCTGATTTTACTAGGCATTATGAATGAAAACACCCTTAGAAGCAAGCTTCTTGTGATCTTTTCACATACTTCAGTTACTGCTAATACTTAAATCCTTTCTCACTATCTTTATCCTACATTTTTTAAGAATAAATGGAAAATAAAGGTAATTCTGTTTACTGGAAATGGCTTACAAAACAAAATTGCTTTCACAACCCTGAGGTACAGAGAAGACAACTGGATTTGCAGTTTGACTAAATTAATTCATCCCTTTACTCAATGGAAAATGCAAAGTGCAGGTCTCATAGGCAAAATAAGGCATATCTGTGTTCTAATTTTATCTGTAACACAAGCTTCGAGGAGATATTTGTCTCTCTAGACCTCAGTTTTTAAACTGCTAAAAGGGGATATGAATTTTCAATTGCAAAGAGTTGTTATAAGCATTTAATGAGATAGCTATAAAGTATATAGGGTGCCTAGTGGCTATATGCATTAATTATTTTATCTTTAATAACAATATCATCAATAATTTTAATAAATTTAATTTTAATTGTTAATTTGCACAATTAACAATTAACGTGCAAACAATTTGCATTGTTATTTTATGTCTTAATAAAAACATTTGCATCTTTAAATTACTGACTTATTTCTATATCCAACCATCCTGATATTCTTAGGATTTGAATGTATTTTGAATTGATTTATTGTGACTATCCAATATAAATATTAATCATCAGGCCAAGATTGGGTGTTAGTTTATACTATATTCCATACTATGGATGATATCTTCTCAACATTATGTATAGCAGAGAAAAAATACATTTCTCAAAATCCTGTATTGTAATAGATATTCCTGGTTTGTTATACTTGTATAAAACCTGTGGAATTGCTCTAAACATTTCTAGTGAGTTTAGAATTTCTCTTATTCTTTTTGGCCAAAGTGTTACAAATTTTTAACTTACTATCAAACTGGCCATAGATTGTCTGCAGATGAGGTGTTCAAAACAGAAACAAGTGAAGAGGTTGGTCTGATTAAGTTGTATTGTAAATTCATCACAGCTGAACAAGTTCCAAGAAAAGTCATGATAATGGCTTTAGCTAAGAATTAACTATGGTATTTTACATACTAAAGCCTTTATGTATCTTGGGCCCTATTAGAAATATGTGCTAGTGACAATAAATACTTTAATAATACTTCAGATATTGCAGCACTAATTGTAACCTCAGTAAGGTCCCTCCTCTCCTCTCCTCTTACTCTTCGTCTTCCTTATCTTCCTTCTTCTCCTACCCCAAGTTTGAGCTGACACATGAATCATGGCTGCTGTTCCTCCTCAGAGTTAGTTATGGCCTCATTGATTAAGTAGGAAAAATAATGTCTTGGAAAAATGTCATGCATACAACTTACAGGTTAACTGTTTGAAAATGAAGCTTTTTCCATTAAGGCGCCCTCTTTTCTTACCCCATGGGTAGAAATGTGTATATGGCAGCGAGCCAGTTTCAAACATTGGGACAAGGACAACTCTTTAGGAAATGGTGAAATCGTACAATAAAAAATATATAGTCCTTGAAAGGCTTTTTAAGAGCAGAGCTGCATTTTTTCTTCTAAAGGTGATTATGCAAGTTTAGGTCATGGAAAGCTGTTTGTGGACAGACATTTGATGATTACTTGAGAAAATTACTTGAGATTGCTTGGTAACTCTTCTTGTTAGAGGGAAATATCTAGTCTTTCCAACTGAGTAATGGACATGGGGAAATCACAGAAATCAAAATGAACTTTATCTCTGGTTGAACTTGACAAAAGAATGGGAATTTCAATATCTCTCTCCAGGGTAATTACTGCATAATTTGTCAGGTACTGTATAATGTAAAAATGCAGGATTTATTGTTTAAAAAGGATTTTTTAAAATCAAGATGGTAAAAGCAGAGCATTAAATCAAGCACTGGGACTCTGCCATCATGGGACTCTCTATACCTGCTTAGATCACTCATGCATGACACTGGCCCTATCTTTTTCTATATTTTACATATAAAATGTATAATTCATTAGTCAGCTGTTTAGGTTTCTTAAAAAATAAACAACAACAAAAAAATCCATCACCCAAGGATATGTTTACTGATTTTAGAGAAAGAAGAAGGGGGAGAGCGAGCTAAGGAGAGAAAAACATCAATCAGTTGCCTCCCATATGTGCCCCAACCAAGGATTGAACCCACAACCTAGGTCTGTGCCCTAACTGAGATCAATCCGCAGCCTTTCTGGTACAGGGAACAACACAGGGCTGGAGTGTGGATTTCTAATATACCCACACAAGTAATCCTGACCTTCTCACTTGTCATTCCGAGTATGTTCACGAGCCTAAAAGAACCTAGTCGGGGACCTGACCAAGTTTGTTTAACTCATAGGAGTGAGAGTAAGAGGAGAAGAAACATCTTCTACATTTAAGAAGGCAAGTCATAAAGAGAGAATCAAAAAGGACTTAGGCCACATGTTTATAATGGACTCTTTCCTTTTCTGAACAAGCAAAATAGTCCCTCGCCAGGATATAAGTGATGGACTAGAAAGCTGTATTTACCTTCTCAATGCTTACACACACACAGTTTCTATTTTCTGGGCCGGACAGGATGTGCCTATAGGGAAAGAAGTGTCTCTTTTCTCTATATAAAATGTTTCATTCACTTACATTTACCAAACATTGGTAACATCGGTCTTTTGGGGGTAAAATTCTTCCTTGTCAAGCATGGGTCACAGGGGAGACTCCTGGTCAACACCAGGAGTGCTGGAGCTTGAGTGCTGGTATAGTAGCAACATTCCTGTCTGCTGTCCAAATTTTCACTCAACTGAGTAACTTGAATAACAGTCAAACACCAGTTATTTTAAATATTATTAATAGAGTTGAATTGAAGAAGTTGAGTTTGACTGAAGGCCAAACTCAAGTTTAATACTATTACCCCCTCCCATTAACCTTTGAATGTGAATGTGCAAAGATGTGGTTCTTCCTAGCAGATATTCATCAAATAAGTCATGTGGAAGATTCTGTTTTATCTCAGACTCTTTGTCCCTACAAAAGTCAAAGAAACCAAATGATTTTTTTTTTACTCTTCACCAGAGACATGCTTACTGATATCAGGCAGGGGAGGGGACGGAGAGAGAGAGAGAGATGGAGAGAAACATGAACATGAGAGAGAAACGTTGGTCAGCTTTCTCGTACACAGTCCAGTCCTGCAACCCAGATATGTACCCTGACTGGGGATCAAACCCACAACCTTTCAGTTTAATGAGACCGTGCTCCAAGTGAGTGAGCCTGGCCAGGGTATGATTTGTGATTTTAACAGAGAACTGTAGAATAGGGATGGCTGACTGAGACCATGTACCTTTAATTAGAATAAGTCAATGAACAGTAAATGGAAGAGTGAGGCTTCTTCCCATTAAAAAGGATGAAGTTCCAATTTTATGAGATGGTAGGACTACATGGAAAGAGAAAGAATGAGTCCTAAGTGTACAATTATTGTACCACTCAGCTCTAGCAACTTGGCTAGGTATCTTTATCCTACAGAAAGGAACCTTTGCTTTCTTCTCTTTTCTTTTCTTTTTCTTTTCTTTCTTCCAACTCTGCTATTGTACCATGAAAGTAGCAGCTATGGATATTATATAAACAAATGAAACATTATTTTTTTAAAAAGACTGCAGGCCAGTTTGCTGATTCCTCTTCTAGAGCTATTAAATGACTCAATTTAATCAACATTTTTCTAAGATTCACAACATACTCAGTTATAAATTTTCTTCACAGTCAACCAGCTTATTTTTTAAATTATGAAATACAAACTATCAACTAATAAAACTATCATAAATTTTAAAGGATTGTTTTAAAAAATATTTGATATGGGGTATAATTTTTAAGAATTATCAAAAAAAAGTCCAGACCAGGTGGCTCAGTTGATTGAAGCATCATCCTGTACGCTGAAAGTTTACAGGTCTGATTCCTTGTCAGGGTACATACCTAGGTTATCCCCAGTTGAGGTGCATATGGGAGGCAATCAATAAATGTTTCTCTTTCACATTGATGTTTCTCTTTCTCCTTTCCTCTCTCTCTCTAAAAATCAGTAAGTATATCCTTAGGTGAAGATTAATAAAAAAGAATTATAAAAAAAGGTAAAGTGAACAATCAACACTAGACTTTCATCATGCCAGATATTGTGGCTTGGAAACTGTTGAGAAAATGAATTCATTCAGAGAAAAGTTAGTATAATGATTTAGTACATTAACACCAAGAGCAGTAGGTTTTTACTAAACTGTTAATCCTCTTGCCATTTATAAAACTTGCTTAGGGCTTTATTTTTTAGGCAAATGCAAAAAGGATCAACTCCATTACTTTCATTGACTTTAATGGATTCCATTCATCTACCTTTCCATGATCTGCTCAGAAATTTACCCATTAAGGCTTATATTTACAATTCTATGTACTTCCTGGGAGCTTGCCTTAGGGTACAGGAAACCAGACAGCAACCAAATCCACTAACTCTTTTTTTAAATAATGCCATGAAAATTTGATGTATTTGTTTCTTATTCAAATTGCATATTTTTAGAACATAGTTTCCCTTACTTACATTTTATTTTTAAGTCAAATGAGACAAGATTGAATCTGATTTGACTTTGGTTCTGTAACCGTGCAGAAAATGTATTTCTTCGTATGACCTTTTTGTCTTTCTTTTTAATTCAAACTGCCTTACCCAGCACCCTGACTCCTCCCTTGTACAATTATTTAAGGGCCTTAATTATTAAGCCCTCAGGAAAGTAAGGCCCTGATCAACCTCAAGTAATCTTAGGAACAAAGTTTCAGGTCTACTGACCCGAGGCAATGTTTCAATCAAACTAAAGATAACATCTAGGCCTCCATTTCATTTCAGCTCCAGTCCCAGGAGAGTCATGAAACCAGATGAAGAGATGCCATGGCTGACATCAGAACCAGATGCACTGACCAATGACCCCCCCTACCCTAGTGCTGACCATTCAGTAGAGATCAAAACCCTGACCATGGCCCTAACACCCTTGGTTACCATAATTAATGATTTTTTCCTCTATATAACCTATTCCCTAGAAGACATCAGGGGAGCCAGGTCTTTGAGCATTATCTCATCTGTGGCTCTGAGCATAGGCCACTTCCTCAACTTAGAAACCCTTTATTTGCTGCAAGCTCCTGTTCACGTCATATCGGACTTTGATATGATGCAGGCAAATGGATGCCTTTAGTTCAGTAACAATTCCAATCCCCACTACTAACTTTCAAAAAGAAACACTACTTCTTTCATTTGAAGAAATTGAAGTGTACAAAATTCAAGGTACCCTCATATTTTTGATAAATACTTTTCTTTAATTATAATAACTATATGACCAGAATATCCTGAAACTTAAATATTTTAAATATAGAACTGTAATTTCTCATCAGATATCTGAATTAATAACAAATCAGCAGCATTAGCACAGTTCCAAGTTAAGTATTATAAATACAAACTTTTGAAGTGACAAAACAAAAATCTATCCCTCTAAAATCATCATGGAATACAACTGACATTGTGCTTCCTTAAGAATATTGAGTTGCAAAAGGTAACCATGGTAGATTGTTATTATTTGTTGAATATCAATCCCCCTTCATTTGAAAGGATCATATCATCCCATTGCTATGTCTTTTGTAATGTCTGTTAAGGAAGTAGTATACCTCTTTTACCCAACTGATGCTGGTCTTAACCACGTGACTTACTTATCCGTGAGCACACATCACATATGCAACATCCCAAGTAGAAGCATTAGGAGCAACAGTGTTTTCTATCATGTTTCTTGTACTTTTCTAATGTTACAAGATCAAGGCTTGTCAATGTACAGTATCAAGTCTGCTCAATTTACAAATTCAATCAGCAAACAATCCATACAATCTTTCATATTACATGGGTGAGAAATAGGCTTTGCTATTTAGTATGACACTGAAAATATGAGATTATGTGTTACTGGAGCATACCACAAAAAGAGTTACTGGTTCATGATAATTTTTATAGATAACATACTGCAATGGCATATAAAACTAAAATTTACATAAACTAGAGAAGTCATTTTTTAACAGTATCAGTAATAATTGCCACTTATTAGTATATTTGTTTATGCTAGGATTTTCCTGGAATCAGATAAAGGACTCCCATATTGCTAAATACTCAGTTCCCTGTGCTGATTGAAAAATTACATTGTTTTTCTCCCAGTATTTCGCAGGGGCTATATCTTAGAAAATGTGACTCACTTGGCTTTATAATAGTGCCATAGAGATTCTGATCTACAACAGCCCTTCTAGAAAGAAAAAGTATGTTGTAACAGTATTAAAAATGTCAACATTTATTATAAAAAACATATCTCCTATATGAATTATTGTGATTATTTTGTACTTATATTTACAAAAACAGCAGTTATAAACTCTCCACTCTACCAAAGTAGATGTTAGGTAATCTACCATTTCTATCCTATTTATAGATGAAGAAATGGGAGTTAGATAAATGACTACTAAAGATCAGGAGTTATATTTTAGTGGCATACCTAGACTTAAGTCTCTGAATCGCTGTTCCACCATGTCCATATCCAATTCTTCATTGCCATTAATAGTTTTCCAAATATTTAAAAAGTTTATTTAAATCTTATTTACTCATTACTATTTGTATAACAACACTTGACATGAGAATTACCCTTTTAACAGATTTTAAAGTGTGTAAGATTGTTTTCTATAAGCACAATGTGGTATAGCAGATCTCATTTGTGCAACTAAATTTTATTTACATTGATTTGGAAAAATGGCACTGTAATTTGGGTAGTGATTATATTGAATCTGTAGATTAAATTGGGTATTAGGGACTCCTGAACATTATTAATTCTTGTAATCTCTATACACAAGATATACTTTACTTGTGTCTTCAGTTTCTTTCTTCTATCATTAAAGTTTAACAGTTTTCAGTGTACAGATGTTTAATATTCTTGGGTAAATTTATTCCTAAGTAGTGTGTTCTTTTTTGATACTATTGTAAATGGGACTGTTTTCATAATATATCATATTTTAGGATTATAAGATGCACTAGACCACAAGACACACTTAGGTTTTAGAGGAGGAAAATAGAAAAAAAATTGAAGCCAAAAGTGTGATAAAATATTTGATAACCTGTGACCCCACTCCACCTCCACCACCTCCCTCCCCAGGGAGCCAGATAAGCTACATTCAGACTATAAGACACACCCCCATTTTCCTCCCAAATTTTGGGGGATGAGTCTTATACTAGGAAAAATACAGTATGTATGTATGTATGTACATACATATGTATGTGTGTGTATGTATGTATGTATGTACGTATTTTTGGAAAGGGAAGGAGAGGAAGAAAAGGAAACATCAGTGTATGGTTGTCTCTCATGCACCCCCTACTGGGGACCTGGCCTGCAACCCAGCCATGTGCCCTGACTGGGAATCGAACCAGTGACCCTTCAGTTTTCAGGCCCATGCTCAATTCACTGAGCCACACAAGCTAGAGTGATAATATATGTTTTGGGCAGAGGAAATAGTTTGTTGGCTACAGTGGTAGTGAGATCAATGTCTTTGAAATTGATATGAAGTAATCAAGAGGAAAGGATTGAGGGGCAAGGTCAGGACAGGAAAAGATATCAAAAGGGAGATGGGAGGGTACTAGGCAAACCTTATTTATTTTAACACTTCAGTTAGCAGACTACATTGATAATAATAATAGCAAAATAGCCATTTATGGAAAACTTAACCTGTGTCAGGTACTGTTACAATGACTTTATATATTGGGTTGGCCAAAAGAGCTTAGTCATCTTTAACTGCATTTGGAACAATTTTGTTAGATTGTACTGTGACAGCTTTTATATCTACTTAAAAAATTATCAAAATTGGTGAATTTTTGTATAGCATTTTAATATTGAAGATGGAAGAAAATATGCAACATATTTGACATATTATACTTTATTATTTTAAGAAAGGTAAAAACACAAATGAAATGCAAAAAAAGAAAAGATTTGTGCAGTGTATGGAGAAGGTACTGTGGTTGATCGAACCTGTCAAAAGTGGTTTGCCAGGTTTCATGCTAGAGATTTCACAATGGAAGATGCTCCCTGGTTGGGTAGACCAGTTGAAGTTGTTAGTGATCCAATGAAGACATTAATTGGGAGCAATCAACATTATGCTATGAAGGAGATAGCTGACATACTCATACTATTCAAATCAAGTGCTGCCAGAGGGGAGGGAGGGACTGATGGGAAGAAGGGGAAGAGGTTAGTCAAAGAACATGTATGAATGATCCATGGAAATGGACAATGGTGTGGGGACTGACTGTGAGAGTGGGTAGTAGGCTGGGTGGAGGAGGGCAAAGGAAAAAAATTGGGACAATTGTAATAGAATGAGCAAGAATAATAAAAAGTGTTCAAAAAACAAAAGAAAGAAAACCATTTGCATTAGCTTGGTTATGATAATCACTTTAATGTTTGGGTTCCACATAAGAAAAAAAAAAAAAACCCTTCTTGACGGTATTTCTGCATGCAATTCTCTGCTTAAATGTAACAAAAATGTTCCATTTTAAAAACAAGTTATGATGGGAAATGCAAAGTGGATATTTTATAATAATGTAAAACAGAAGAGATCGTGGGGCTGTTAAACAGAGATCAAGTGAAATGGACCATGACCAACCACACCAAAGACCAGTCTTCATGCAAAGAAGGTGATGTTGTGTATATGGTGAGACAGGAGGGGGTCCTCTGTTATGAACTCCTACTGGAAAACCAAATGATTAATTCCAACAAGTACTGCCTGGCTGGGAAGTTCTGATTCCTTCACCCTATTCACCAGATACCAACTTTGGATTTCCATTTATTTCAGTCTTTACAAAATTGTCTTCATGGAAAAAAATTAAATTCCCTGGAAGACTGCAAAGGATACCTGGAAGAGTTCTTTGCTCAAAAAGATACAAAGTTTTGGGAAGATGGAATTATGAAGTTGCCTGAAAGATGGCAGAAAATAATGGAACAAAACAGTGAAAATGTTGTTCAATAAAATTATTGGTGAAAATGAAAATGTGTCTTTTATTTTTACTTAAAAACCAAATGAAGTTGGCCCACCAATATCTGTACTAACCCATCCAACTATGGTCTCAGGTAGGACATCACCACCACAATATTATTAATGGCAAATATGAGAACAAGAAACTTAAGTGAATTTAATAAATGTTAATTTTATGCATCTAATAAATGTTCGAAAGGATATGAAACTTGAATTTGTCTAAGATTCCATAGGTCTTCACAATGAGGTTACTGGACTAAGATCATTCCTCATACATGTCAGGGAGCTGAGTTGTTCAAATAATACTCTTTGGAATCATTTCAAGGCAAAGTTACTGACCTGTTTTCTCTGCTTCTCCGTACCTTAGTCTATTATTTTCTGTCTTACTTAAATCGAATTATCAACACATTTCCACTCAAATAAACACATTTGTCATTTTTAAATTCCCATAATTAAAATTCTTGACTCTGTTTAGAGAAGGAGTAGCAAATGGGAAGCTTAATACATAAATTATAGTTATGCACTTAACCTTCAACCCACAGCTGACTTAAAAGTATCAACATTTTTCCTTATAAACTTTAATTGAATAACTACATAAACATTCTTTTAGATTAAGGACACTTCTGAGTTGGTGTGTGGAAGCTGTATAAGTAACACAAGCTCACATATGTTAAATCAGCCTGACAACACATGGCAGAGAACCATCATGAACGCATGCAGGTGGCTGGGCACACAAACCATAGTAATGCATTAAGAAAACTGTGAATAGCTCCACTGTCCATAAATAGTGTCCGAAGTATACATCACTGTGACATTTTCTTGAGCAAAGAGAGAGTCCTTTAGAGACATGAGTTTTTATAAGCCCATTAAAATGATATCTTGCAAGCTGCTGCTCCCGTTTTCCAAACACTTGTTCAGTATTCCTGGAGGTTTGTGGTATTTTATCTCCCTTTTATAATTTCTGATATTTTCAAATGTGAGGATCAGCTTTCAATTTTTACTTTACAATTTAGAAGTGAACTTTATGACTTTATTTCCTTTAAAGAACTTATTTCTTTGTCCAAATGGTTTCTGAATAATAACTGTGTATTATCTCACATGCTATCTGGTTGTAGTATGAGCCTATCTCTACTGGTTGGCACATGTTTACCTCAGTCAACAGCACTGCCTTTTGAACAACTGTCTCTGACCATCATAGACAGATACACCAATCACAGACTATGTGGAAGAGGAGAACAAAGGAACATGGATTGTCTCACATTGCACTTACATTATCTCCTTGTTCTACCCTTAAATTTTGCTAACTCACTGAATAGCATTTTTTACCAGAAAAAATATAAGTCCACAAACTTGGAATTTGCTAATCCTGCTGAGACACAATTTAATTCAGTTTAGTTTATAGGGTGGTACAATTTAAAATTGAAATGTTTCTTTTAAATAAATTTCACCTTCCACAATAGTTTGAAGTGCACACTAGATCAAAACTGTGTGTTAATTTTCTACACTTATGTACATAAAAATTATGTACAAAGAAACCAAAGGTATAAAGTGGATGACTGATCTGTGCTTTAAAGACTGTAAATGCAAATTTAAGCATTCAAGGGTTCACCTAAATTACTATAATTTAGCGGCCAGCCATTCACTGGTCAGAAAATTTTCTTAAAAGCCTTACCTTTCATCTTTTGCCCAGGAAATTGCCATGTGAAGGTATACCTTTGAACTTCAAGCAGTTTATAAACCATGGTTTAGCTTTACTTCCTCATAAGTATGGCATCAAGTTCAGGAGAGGACAATGACTGAGGTGTTTTCCTATCTCAGTTCTACCTAGAAATGTATACAGCCTTCAACATATATGTAGCCTTCTAGATCTCCAGGAATATGTCAAAGCTATTTAAAGTCCCTTGTGTCCTGTCTTGTTCATTAACTAATTTCTTTTGAATGTCTCTGATTAGTGCCAGGTTCTTGTATACCACTATTGAAATCTCAGCCTTAGTGACTGCGATATTGCAAGGTGATTACTGTAGTTTCAGTAATGCCCCAGAGACAGGCCTTTTCCCACTCCTACTGAGATCAGCTCTGAGTCATGTCAAATACTTTGGAAATGGAGTTTGATGGGAATATTCACTGTTATTACGTGGGCCTTATAATTGAGGTCCAAGAGAGATTAGTACTCTGTACTAGCTATGGGACCACTAGATTTTCACACCTACTGCACCACAGAAATGGGGTAGGAAGGGAACTTGAAAGGGCATGGGAATAGACTCAAGTTGAAATGCTATCTTCCAAAGAAGTTCAATAGTTTTAGAATTTTTCCATTGTTTTATTTCATTGATTAATTTCCAGAGTTCTGAAATTAATTTAGTTTTCTTGCTAGTATTTTGATTATTTTTCCAGGAGAACACTTCATTCAGGTCCCCCCACTGACATTCCAAAAGTCAATTTAATCTGTTGTACTTTCAAAAAAACGTTTCTGCTCACTTGGTATGAAATTATGATTAACCATGGTTGGAAGGGAAAGAAATACACTTCTAGGCTTTGCTTTCCATATTGCCTAAAACCTGTGTAGCTTTCTGCTTGTGTTAGAACGAGAATAGAGTGAAATGTGCCATTTAAACCAACAAAGGAAAGGCTTCAAGTTTATGCTGTTTAAGAAACAAGACCACCTGAATGGTATAAAAGTTAAATTATTTGAGGCTAGAAATATTTTATTCTTAAAAGTCCTAATTTGTTTTTTTCCCTATGCATGTGTATGGAGTATGTTTTCCAGTTTTTCCTGACTTTCTTGGGTTAATTCTCATACTTTGAAAATAAGTTTAAACGTCCGTGCTATACATGAGACTGAAAATACAGACCATGACAGTAAGTGTTCATTCTAATACCAAACAGTGTGAGATAAGAAAAAAGAGACAAGTAAACAAGAAAGGGTCATTTGAACTTGGAAAAATGTGAGAAGATAAAGCTTTCTGGAAATTCAATAGAGGCTACTTTTGCCCCCACTTAAGTTTGGTGTGTGAAGTTCTCTAAGAATTATAATTGAAAATATTATCTGGATATTAAGTACATGTTAACACATTGCTTAAGTACACTTCAGCCTAAGGGTAAAAATTATATGAAGATATCAAATCATTTTGTAGTTTCAGTAACCAGTACTTTTTCTCTACTTATAATATATTGACGTAAACGTTTCTATGTGTTTATAGAAATAACATTTCTTGACACATTTTATTTTCTCAATTAGTGGCAGATAACCAAATTAGGTAAATACCTCCAAATTACTTGCTGGAGCATAAAACTTTATCTTGATTAACATTTTGAGGGTACTAAGTATAATTCATTACATTACTGAATTAGATTAGTTTGATGTGATGCGGTTTTATAAAGGGTTCCAAAGAAGATGTAGGAGTTTCTGTCAGTGGACTCTTTCAAGAGATACTCGTGAAATGGGCCCTATGACAAGGGATACTAACTTGATCTCCTGGCTTAGGTGGCATCTACCAGGATTCTCCACTGTAAAGTTACTGTTCTCCTTTATATTTAATAAAATTTTATGAGGAAATACTTTAAAGACTATGCAAATGTACTGTTTTCATCCAATCTTTACTCACTTATCATAGGTTGTATCCATGTTTTTTGCCTGGGAAACTATTACTGGAGTTATTGTCTAATGGTGGTTTTCTATTTCCATCAACTTTTCTACCTTTACGAGTGGGAGGTCTACTATAGGGAATAACTGCTCCTACATATTATTTATATATTCTTACAACTACACATTTCTGTATTTATTCTATTGTGTATATCAGTGTGGGCTAATATTTAGTTTATTTTCTGGGTTATATGACATTAGGGTCATTTTTTATTTTGTTGTTAAAATTCTCAAAAATTGGACAGGAAAATAAATTCCAAGTTTGTCCCTCTGTTTTAGCTGTATGTATATGTGTGTATACACATATGTATGTGTGTATATATGTGTGTGTGTGTATCCCATTTCTCATTTCTGTTTCTTTTTGGTGGTTGACCTGATCCTTTAGTAGATACTTTGAGGTGAGTAAGGGTATGCAGAATTTCCTACATATATTAAAACCTGATTTCCCCCCAATAGCCTTGATATTTAATGGGCAATTGGTTGTATATAAAATTCTTGGTTCAGATCTTATTTCATTGAGTTAAAAATTAAACAAACACTGTCCAGTTCCTGTCTTCTTGTGCATGTTGTTTTTCATTAATCTTTGCCATTTTAAGCAAGTTTTATTCCTTAAAGTTCTGTAATTTTTTTGCCTGGAAATATTATAAATTGTATTTTTTAATCCAGTAATTCCATTGTGATGTATTTAAGTAGTTTATCTTTGGTTTATTTTCCAAGAATCTGATGGACCTTACAAATATATTCATTTTTAAAATATTTTGCTAATTCTAGAGAGTTTATTGAATTCAAGTTTTAAATATTCCTTTTTTTCTTGCCCTGGCCAATGTGGCTCCTTTGGTTGGAGCATTGTCTCATAGACTGAAAGGTAGTTGTGTCCATTCCAGTCAGGGCACACACCCAAGCTGTGGGATCAGTCCCAGGTCCAGGCGCATGTAAGAAGACAGCTAATCAATGTTTCTCTTTCTCCCTTCTCTCATCTTTCTTTTTTCTTGCTCTCTCTTAAACCAATAAAAAAAATGTCCTTGGGTAAAGATTTAAAAGTATTTTTAAATATTCCACTTTGTTTCTTTTGTTTTTTTTTCTTCAGAGTCTTTGTTTTTCATCTTTGTTACTTACTTTCTGATGCTTTTTTCTTCTTTACTGCATTTTCATTGACTTGCTCCTTTATAACTTTTTTTGATATTTCTTATTAAATTTTCACTTCAGTCTTTTCTCTTTTAAGCACCTTGAAATTTATTCTTTACTTATGACATAATTCTATTACATTCTTCCTACTCTTTCCGGTGTTAATTAGCACTAATTTCATTCTTTCCTATCTTTTGACCATTTTCCATAGTATTTTAATTTCTGATTTCAAGTTGCTTTTCATGTTTACATATTTCTTTTAGTATATTTATTTCTCTTTGAAAGGTTTCTTACAAGTTTCTTCTGTTTATGGTTGTTTTTCTTTTAGGAGGAATTTTCTTCATACATGTTAGAGTTTGTGTTCTGATCAAACCATTAACTATTTCCTGAAAATTTGTGTCTTATGGAATAAGAACTTTAAAATTGCCTATAGCATGACTCCTTCCTCTGTAAATACAGCCAAATAAAGGTATTTTATTTTGTTTTTTTGTTTTTGTTAGTTTTTTATAATTTTTAATTGTTATTCTATTACAGTTGTCCCACTCTTTCCATGTTTGCGATCCTCCTGCCCAGCCCAGACCCACTCCCACAATCAATTTCCACACTGTTGTCCATGTCTCTGGGTCATCAGGCATGTTCTTTGACTAGCCGCTGCTTCTTCTTCTTCTTCTTCTTTTTTTTTTTTTTTTTTTTTTTTTTTTTTTTTTTTTTTTTTTTTTTTTTTTTTTTTTTTTTTTTTTTTTTTTTTTTTTTTTTTTTTTTTTGGTTTTTATGGTAGATGGAGAAGTTTTATCTATTGAAAGTTTAGTTCTCTTTTGTGCTCAAATTTTCATGTGTTGCTTACTTTTCTCTTAACCATTCAATTGTCAAATGGAGTTTCTAATTTCCCTTTCCATTTTTTTCTCCTCCAGAACTACAAAGTGTCATCAAGTGGCATATACTATTAATTATATTTCTTGTTATTGATTCTCTTGTCTCCTCTGATACTTTCTTTAGTGTTTTTATACTTATGGTCAACTAGTCTTTCTGATGGTGATTTTAGGTCTGACTAACATAGGCCCTGATATTTACTCCCATCTCCTCAATTCCCTGCATTTCTCTCAGTCTCCCCTTACTTGCCCCCAAAACTGGCATTAGAGATCATACACAATGATTTGGTATTTCTTCTATTCTTACTATCAGGTAATTTGGTGTTTGGGCATTATTTTTCTCTTGATATTATGCTGAGCTTTTTCTGTAGTGCTGTTTTCTCCTTGTTGTTCCCTATTTTTGGAGAAAATAGAGGCAAGCACCTAGGCAGACATTGTTATCTTCCACTATCAAGAATTTCTGATGACAGCTCCTCTTTAAATGCATAAAAAATCAAACTTTATTAAAGAAGAAAACTTAATAAACTTAAGAATGTTAAGATTATTTGAAAAGGGATGAAACTGTACCTGTGGAATAAGACAAATTAGTACTATTCCTAAAACTGCTGTATAGCTTCAAATTTTCATTAGTGTTAGAATGTTTCAAATACTTCCCAGACACAAGAAAAATATACAAGCTTTAAAATACCGAGAGAAGTTCTTTTGTTTGATGGTACTTAAGAGAGATAGTTGGAGGAAACTCCATCTTTATTAAGAAACCACCACAATAGACCAGCTCTATTAGATTGCCCCCAAACTGAACATTCAACATTTAATTCCCTTACAACTAAATCCCTCACTAATAAATTAACTACAAATTGAAAACTGTATGAGCTAAAACTGAGTGAGACAGCTATCTCCATTCTGGAAAAGAAAAAGGCCACAAAATAACAATGGTCATTTAGATATGCCATTAGCCATTTGCCTACTTGAACGATCTCATTTTCAATGGGAGAGATACCATTCCACTCCTTAAGGTGCCTATAAAATTATTCAAATACAGAACATTCAACCCCATCCTAAGACTGTGGCATTTGATGTGGTTTGAGAAGTAAACACCAAGGAAAGAGGAAAAAGGGAAATGAAAATGAGAATTGCTTAATAGATACAGAGATTGATGGATAATTTATTTGGAAAATCTCCCAGCAATCGGTTATCATTTGTAACTTTTGGGTCTACACATTCCATTACTCTTTTTGGATTACTTTCAAATATATAGACTTAATTCATTTCAATCAATTAACATTTACTGAGTCCTTTCATTAGGTTAGGGATACAGAAGTGAGATACAAAGGTGAATAACAATTACTTTTAACTCATCTTCTTTTAGAAAGAATTTAAGTGGTATGACCATATGCCTGCCTTCAAGAGTCTATGTGGTATACATAGACTATGTGGTATTTGTAAACAAGACATGCAAAAAAGTACAGTTAAGGATTAAGGTGTTATGAAAACCCGAGAGTGATAGAGTAACATCAGCTAGTGAGATGGCCTTTACACAGAAAGTGTCCTTGAGATAGACCTGCAAGAATTGGTAAGTTTTTAAAGAGAAGTTATCAGTGTGAAGTAATACAATGGAGAAGGGGTAGCATCAGCAAATTGTCAGAAAAAGGTAATTTTCTTTAACTTTTGGTAAGTTAAGAAAAGTTAAAAAGTTAGTTTGAAAAGTTAAAAGTTAAAGTGTAGAGGGCCTTCACCAGATTGCAAAAAAACATTTTGATGTGTGGTTGTGGAGGCTTGGTTGTCAGCTTAAAGTATTTAGATTATGATTTAAGTAATACTTATGGTGTCATTTTTTTTTAGAATTTTACCTGGAGTTTTTCATTTTTTAATGAATATTTATTCATTAAATGTTTCAACTAATGCGTATTGTGTGTCTGTTATGTTTTGAACACCGTTCTAGGTTATGGACCTTCAGCAAGACAGGTGATAGCCTGGTTTTCACTAAGTTTGCCTTTGAGTTGGAGAAGCTAGATTAGTAAAGATACACAAATAATTTCTGTAAGTGGTAAGGACAGTAAAGCTGATAAATGAAAAGCAATGGATTGATTGAATGGTTTGACTGTGATCATGTAGCACGTGCTTTTCTGGCTTACACCAGTCCCCTGCATCGCAGCTCTGGCAGAATGAGCTCCTGTGTGCAATTAGTATCCCATCAAATCTACCTTCTCTCTCTGTATGCCCTCCTGGGAGTTTCCTTAGAAGCCATTGAACTTCCTGAGCCTTTGTGCAGCGTGGCCATGAGTGCAGGAAAAAGACAGAAATTAACATCCCTAAGAGAGGAGACAGATCAATGGATTAGTGTCACAGCCTCCTTCCTTTCCTATGATGGGACAATTCTAAGGAACATTCTAGATATTTCTTTGGAGGGGGAGGATCAGAGCAGGTTTAAATCTGTTCCCAATAGTGATAATATATGTAAGAGTACTTTTATTTGGCTTCCTCCCACTTTCATCTCTCACTTTCCCTGCTCCATCACAGTTGCTGCTTGATATCATTTCTCATACATTATCTGAACCAAAAATAGTTACATAGAATGATTATAGGGGGAGGCATCCTGAGAAAATTAATTACCCATGCAAAGAAAGACCTAGTGAGAAGTACTAAAGATAGAGAAAATAGCAAGTGCAAAAGTCTTGAGGCAGCGATAGGTTTGAGATTTTTGAAGAAAAAAAACTGGTAGGCTATGATGTAGAGCTAATAATAATAAAGGAGTAATAAATTATTTTATAAATTATAAGTTTATATTATATAAATTATTATTAAATCATTATAATTATTAATTTCCATAAATAATTGTATTTTTTATCATTTGCTAAGAATTCATTAGGAGCACCAGACTATTTAACACAACCTACCACACAGCCAGAAAATTAGCCTGGCATCTGAAGAGAAACATCCAAATTCCGTTTTAAAAACCTTTCTCCCCGTATAGGCCCTTTATCAACCTGATGACTCTCTCCCCAGAAAAAGATGCACAGGCACAAACCCTTTCAACATAAAAGAAAGGGTTCAGGAGCCCTTAAAATCCTGTGAGTCCATGAATCCCTAAGAATCTATGAGCCCAGGTTGAAATCCCCTGCTGGGAATAAACTCCAACAGGAGTTCATTTGGGTCTCTGTATTGGATGTCAATCCCTGGAGCATCCCAGGGTAACATTCCCTGGTGTCCACTTTAGTCTCTGGATGAGAAATGATTTTTTGAAGTATATTTTGTCTATTATGCTATTACAGTTGACTCAATTTTTCCCCTTTGTCCCCTTCTGCCAAGTACCCCCTTCCCTCCAGCAATCCTTCCCCTTAGTTCATTTCCATGGGTTCTACATATATTTTCTTTGGCTTCTCCATTTCTTATGCTATTCTAAACATCCCTCTGTCTATTTTGTAGCTACCAATTTGTGCTTCTTCATCCCTGTACCTTTTTTCCCATTCTCCCCCTTCCTTCTCTCCATTGATAAGCCTCCATATGATCTCCAAATCTATGATGCTTTCCTGTTCTAGCTGTTTGTTTAATTTCTTTTTCTTTTTGTTTTTGCTTTTTAAGATTCAGTTGTTGATAGTTGTGACTTTGTTGTTATTTTGTTGTTCATAGTTTTGATCTTCTTTTTCTTAAAAAAGTCCATTTAACATTTCATATGCAAGGCCTTGGTGATGATGAACTCCTTTAGCTTTATGTTGTCTGGGAAGCACTTTATCCGACCTTCAATTCTAAATGATAGCTTTGCTGGAAAGTAATTTTGGTTATAGATCCTTGCTTTTCATGACTCTGAATACTTCTTGCCAGCTCCTTCTTGCCTGCAAAGTTTCTTTTGAGAAATCATCTGAGAGTCTTATGAGAACTATTGGAGGTAATTATCTGCTTTTCTCTTGCTATTTTTTAGATTCTCTCTTTATCTATAACCTTTGGCATTTTCATTATGTTGAGTCTTGGTGTAGTCCTCTTTGGATTCAACTTGTTTGGGACTCTCTGTGCTTCCTGTATGACTATTTCCTTCACCAAATTAATGAAGTTTTCTATCATTAATTTTTCAAATAAGTTTTCAATTTCTTGCTCTTCCTCTTTTCCTTCTGGTATCCCCATGACTCAGATGTTGGTACTCTTGGAGATGTCCCAGACACTTCTTATTCTCTCCTTGTTTTTTTGAATTCTTGTTTCTTCATTCTGTACTGGTTCACTGTTTCTTTTTTATGTTCCAAATGTTGATTTAAACCCCAGTTCCTTCCCTTTATTGTTGATTCCCTGCGGATTTTTTTTTTTTATTTCACATAGTGTAGCCTTCATTTTATCCATTATGTGTTTGCTGTATTCAATGGGTTCTCTGAACATCCTTATCACAAGTATTTTTAACTCTGCATCTTATAGGTTGCCCATCTCTGTTTCACTTAGTTGTTTTTCTGGAGTTTTGATCTGTTCTTTCACTTAGGGTATATTTTTTTGGCTCTTCAATTTGGCAGCCTCCTTGTGTTTGTTTCCGTGCATTAGGTAGAGCTACGTTGACTCCTTGTCTTGGTGCACCTGCTGCACTGTAAGGGGCAACCTCCTTTACCACTTTGTGGTGCTGTATGTGGGGGAGGGGTCAGAGAAGGAACAAAACTCTTGCCCTGTTTCCAGTCACATCATCCACTTTCCATATGTGATTGGAACCCCTTTAGCTGTTGCCCTGGTGGTCGTACTTGGAGTGGGTGAGTTTGTGTACCTTCTATGACTGTGGGGGCCCTTTACTTAGACTCTCCTGAGAGACCAGCAATTTCTTCTGCCATCCCAGCATCCATTTGTTTTTACATCCAGAAGTTATGAGGCTTTATTTTCTTAACTAGAACCCTGGTCTTCAGGTTCTGGTCTGGTGCTGGGATTGCTCATTCCCCAGGTATCCCTCAAAGTTTTTATTTGCCATGTGTGAATGTGGAACTGCCCATTCCGCCAGCCAATGCCCCTGTTGCCTCACTGCAGCTGCCTTGCCACCACCACACCGCATCCTCTTGGCTCCATCCCCCTGTCTCTGCCCCTCCTTCCTGTCTGGATGAGTACTTTTTCTTTGTCTCCTTGGTTGTCAGATTTCCATACAGTCAGATTTTCTGGCAGTTCCGGTTGTTTTTTATTTTGAGGTTAGTTGTGATCCTTCTTATTGCTGTGTGAAGAGGTGAGGTATGTCTACCTATGCCTCCATGTTGGCCACAATCAAATGATTGTTTTTGATGTTAATAATTCTAAACCTCTCCAAACCTGAAGTTTTTCAGAATTATTTCCCTATCATTGCCTCAGTTTTACCTTTAAGACATCTGGAGCAAAAGCCACCATGCATCCTCACCAGTGTGGCTCAGTTGGTTGGCTATTGTCCTGCAAAGTGGAAGTTCTCCTGTTTGATTTCTGATCCCTGTCAGGGTCCATATGAGAGGCAGCCAACTGATGTATCTCTCCCTCTCTCTGTCTCTCCCTCCCTTTCCCTTTCTCTAAAAATAAATAAATAAAATCTTAATTTTTTAAAAAGCCACCATGAATGAGCAAAACTTAAAATATTTAATTACATGCCTATTATAGAACCATAGCTCATGAACCCCATATTTTACTCTACCTTTTTAGTCAGGGTTTTGTAATATCAATGAAGAAGGTCTTCATTGTCTCAGGAAATGCTTATTTGCAACCTTTGTTTCATGTTCCCAGTGCATAGATTTCGTTCTTTTTATGTGTTTTTTTTTTTAATTCAAACTGACATTCCTCAAATTTCTAGCCTCATCCTCCATAATCTCAGGAAAGGCACATTCTGGGATTTATGATTTAAAAGTACTTATAAAAATGTAAATGTGCAATATGTAATTAGTGCTTATGGAAATAATAAGCCAGCAATAATTAATATCTGCAAAAATTACTTTAGAACAAAATTCTAGGGAAAGGGGTATAGAATGAACTTACTCATGAAACTGATAGAAGGGAAAGGGCTTAGGAAGAGAACGTCAGGCCAAGGAGGCAGGAGTAGTGGAGGTGTGTGGTGAGCACCCTGAGGACACACAGTGCACCTGGAGGGGCAAAGCAGCCGTGGTAAGTGGGAGTTGTGACTGAATGAGAGAACAGGAACATTGAACAAGAGCCAGTCTCTGGCTCAGAAAAGTGGCCCCCAGGCCATTTTCTCTGGAGTGTGTCAAAATGACAGCAGTCATTCATGGATCAGACTATGTCCTCTAACATCACCTCCAATTCTAAGGCTCTGCAACTCTAGTTCCTTTTTGAGGTTTGTTGTAATCATGAAACTCTCTAGGTAGAAATACGGGATTGTTTGTTGACTTTAACACTTATGGACAAAAAGAGCATCAGGCTAATAGTGACTTAAAGAATGTTACTATAATTTTATTTCACTCAAAAAGGATAAGAATATCACACTGAGAATCTATTTTGAACTCTTTATTTTAATAATAGCATACCCAAATTGGGTCTTTTTTTATTCTTAACATAAATAAGCATGCCAAATCTTTAGCTGGACTGGAGATGAGATATATTTACTCCTTGGTGCAGTTCTTTAACAAGGACTTCCAAGAAGATGCCTTCTATATTCTGTGTGTTTTAAAAAGAATAAATACATAATTACATAGCTTTCCCTTGGAATTGCGAAAACACAGCCATGCATTCTGCTGTGTCTGGCTGTCGGTTGTTGACTGGGTCACAGGAAGTGAGGCACACAGCACAAACAAGAAAACTTCTAACCATTGGTATGAAAAGTTTTCTCCTTACTGCTTTTTTTCTAAGAAAAGTCATTCATTACATTATGCTAATATAAACTGTATGATTTCCAACTGGTTCAAATAATATTTTTAAGTTTAATTATTTAACAACCTTGAAATAGTTGTGTGGAAATTGAAAATGTCTGTTGGTTTAATTCTTTTAGAAGGAAATATTCCTATTATATCTTCCCCAAATGTTTTTCCAATAATGAAAGACCAGATATACATTAAAATATATAAATATTTATCCCTTGTTAAATGAAAAATTATTGATAATTTGTATGCATTCACATTTTTAAAACTTATTTGACATCCTTATAAATATGTGGATCTCTTAGACTGTCACAATAACGAATATCCAAGGATATTTTTAAAAGTGTGGTTAACCCAAATGTGTTCATTTTTATTCCTGGGACATCTGGCATCCCACTACTTACTTGACTGTTCATCTTCAAAGTAGACTTGTTTTAAAGTTGTTTAGTTTGCATGGTACTATAAACACATTTCTAAAATAGATAACAATATCATCATGTCTGTAATTTTTTTACAGTTTCTCCCCAGTTTATCCCCAATATTTTTGTTATTTTCCAGGAATATACAGAAAGAGCCAAACTTTGCCTCTTTAGTGCCATAGTGCCCACTTTTAATTTCTGCTAACACTTTTACTTTCCTTTAACATGTTTTTTTAAGTTTGATTTATTTCAAACTCTTAGATTTTAAGTCAGGACTTACGTGCACATATTGCATAAAGGTCTGAGTGTTTGAGTTGGGAACCAGAGAGGGTCAAATACTTATAAATTACTAAAAATTCATATACCCAGGAAATACAAATGATTATTAAAATAACACACTATGGCTGTAGCAATGAATTTATATGCCCAAAGATCTGAATTCACCCTTTAGTCATTGATTTATTTATAAATTAACATATACTCAGCCGGAACAATTAATATTAGTGAAACTGCAAATATTTCTTAATCCTCACAGGCTTTGGAAATGCTTTTCTAGCTTCTTGGAATTTTAGAAACAACTCTCTCTCTCTCTCTCTCTCTCTCTCTCTCTCTGTCTCTCTCTCACACACACAAATACATGCACATGAATAAATGCTTGTCTTATGAATGCTATATATATAAATTACAATTTGAGAAATAGTAAAAGTTTGGTCAAATAGAATAAGAATCTCAAGGAGAATTTTATTAAAAACTCTAAATAAGGTTTCTACATCATTAACATTTTCAAAAATTCAAACATACACATGCAGTTATTTCGTACTGTGATAATTATACTTAGTTACTTTTTAGGAATATACTGTCCTTAAAGATTTCCAACTGGCTTTAGCATAACTTCAACACTCCACATCTGAAGTTCACTAAGCATTTATTATTGTTCCTTCTGTAGTGGTCATAGTTAGACATGGCATCATTTAAAGATGATTTGCTCTAAAAGGTCTGTCCAGAAGGTATCCAACCATGTCATATGAAAAAATAGAAACATTTATTGAAGAAGATACAAGATACAAGAAACATTGTACATAGGACAATGATACTTCAGTCCTTCAAAATAGGCACCTTGGAACCTCACACAGTTCTCCCAATTGCCATCAGCTGCCCCATCATATTTTCCTGAATCTCATTGATGGTCTGAAATCTTTTACCTTTCAAATGTGATTTTAGTTTTGGAAAGAGCCAGAAGTCAAAAGTTGCCAAATCTGAGCTGTAGGGGAGCTGAGTCTCTTGGTTGATTTGATGTTTCACCAAAAACTCTGCACAAGACATAATGTATTATTGGGTGCATTGTTGTGATGAAGCTGCCAATCAACAGTTGCCTGTAGCTGTGGCCTACTGAATCATCTAAATACTTTCCATGAAGAAATGTTTATGGGTAACATAAAACTTGATACAGATTTGTTATTCTACTTTCACAGTCATTTTGAATGTGATGGCCACACAGTGCACATGCTCACTCTACAACATCTACCACCCCCACTGGCTAGTACAGTGAAGTTGTTATTATTCACACATGCGCATTCCAGCCCACTCTCCTCGACAGCAAGGTTACATCAATGTCGTGCAAACCATTCTCATGATCTTAACAATAGCTGGACTTTTTCCAGGCAGACCTCATATAAATAAAAAAATGTATATATGTTAACACTATTGACTTAATCCTCATAAGATTCAGACGTGTAGTGTAATGAAGACCAAAAATGTCTATCATTTTTATACTAATAATATTAAAAGGAAAAGCAATTCAATACGAAATTGATACCGACATAATATATGTATTAAGTATATACATGTAATCAAAATCCAGAAGATGAAAAAATCATGTGCAAAGTCAAGTAGATGGAAGTCCACTTATCTTAGATATTGTTCTTGGAATTGATGGTCAGTCCATTGGCGTAAGCTGAAACTAATGCAATAATGACTGCTTGTCATATGAATCATCTTGATTAGAAAAGATTTGTAGGTTTCATTAAGACTCAGAAAACTAAATAGTTCGACAGCGCTGCTCAGAGTTATGTCTTGAGAAGAATTCTAAGATCAAATTTTGTGTCTGGCTGTATATGATTATAACTGACTAGGAAGGTGTACCATGGTTGCTGAATGGGGGTGTGATAGCAAATGTACTAGGGTCTTAACAACCCTGATCAAACTATTATAGACCCAAAATTCTATCTGTTAATTTTATATTTTTGAGCATCACAGGGTCCCAAAGACCAAACTGTGAGTTTCCCTGTTCTTTCCTGACCTGCACCTTACCCAGTGGGGAAGACTTGTACTCTTGTACTCTTATAAGCCAGGCTACCTGTACTGTACCTAGTCCTCAATCTAGTGAATTTTAGTTCCCTGACAGTCCATTGAATTACCTTGTTCTTTTGTCACTAACAACTCTGCATTCCACAGCCTTTGCTGGGTCATCTGCTCATACGCGTAGCCTCATGCGACCCTACGTGGTGTGTGGTATCTTACTACTTGAGCTGTGAGTACATCTGACCAATAAAGCACCAGCAGTCTCACCTCGCTCCTGTCAGGGGTCATGCACTTGGATGTCATGCTTTCAGATATTACATACTACTTAGGGTGAGGCACCCTCATTGACCAAGGGATGGAAGAGAAGGTGATCAGAATACAAACATAGCTACTTTGTCAAACAATAGACTATTTCCTTACTTCTCCTATTATGCAATCCGATGCATAAATTGTTTCTAACAGATTATTCAAATTATTCTTCTTATATATTAGACTAATTAAATAAGAAATGGTTAATTATTCAAATTAATTTCATAATTATTTATGACTTCTATATTTATAGTTGCTTGTCTAAGTGCTGTACAATCACATGTGAATAAGCAATAAACAAAAATAATAATTCAACTATCAAAAATAAGGAAATATATCAAATCATTAAAGGGCATAATCTTTCTAACAATATGGTGGACACACTGCCTGAAAAAGAAAGCCTCCTGGAAAAGAGCACCTGCAATATTGGTAAAGAAGAAAAAGAAACTATAATACATATATGGTTGAGCTGGGAAAAAAGTAAAAAAAAAAAAAAAAGCCTTACAGAAAAAATAACAAGAAAGCACAAATCTGGAAAGTTAATCAAACACTGAAGCAGGCATCTACCCATCTCTAGTGTACATGGACTTGTTTCTTAATGGACACACCTGAGGAATAAGTACAAAGCTTAATTCAGCACAGTGAAAAATTAGAACAAAGAGGCTGGTACCCAGGATCCTAAAAGATAACACTTAATACAATAAGTAGGATAAATCTTATTTGTTTATGGAAATAGTGAAAATGCTTGTTTTTCTCATCCTTGGCTCTTCATAGGAGACAAAATACACATACATGCATGCACACACACAATTAAACATTCTGGAAAGATTTAAGAAGGAGTATTTGGCCCCTACATGGATTTGAGGCTAGAAATTACAGTAATTCAGATCCTACAAACACAAAATAAACCATTGAGTCAATGTTAGTCCCAGAAAGATAGTGCCCCCAAGCACTTGGTAGAAGGACGCAAAGGTAAATTTCTGGGGAAGGCAATGCAAAACTCCAACTTGTTTCCTTAAAGACATAAAGTCAAAAAAAAAAAAAAAAAAAAGGAAATGCCCACGACACAATCTGTCATGAGCAAAGCCAAGCAGAAACAGCAAACTATGGAACAAGACTCTTAAATAACTAATAGTGGGATTATCAGGTGAGGAATATACAGTGTGTTTTAAGTATTTTAACAAATAAATGGAGAATATCTGTATCATTAAATTGCAAGGGACTACAAACTTCGGCCATAAAATTGAAAAGAGGACCATGTAAAACTTTAGAAACTACGAATGCAGCAATCGCATTAGAAATGGATTGACATGGACCTATATGCCTCAGGTTCATGACAGGTGTGCCGAGAGCTTTGCCACAGCACCCGGTGACATGCTGCAGCCACTATCAGAACCCTTGCTGTGTCGGAGGGCACAGAAGCCTGCTTTGCACTTCCACTTATTTTATTTTTAAAAATATATTTTGTTGTTATTCACTACACATAAAATTTACAGTATCAAGTATATTCATATTGTAAGGCAACAATCACCACTGTTGTAGTCACAAACTTTTATTTTCTGGAACCAAAACTCTAACCCATTTAACAATATCTCCCCATATCCTCCTGCCTCAAAGCTCCATACATTCACCATTGTACTTCACGTATCTGAATTTGATTGTTCCAGGTGCCCCATGCAAGTTCAATCATACAATACTTGTTCTTTCATGACTGGCTTATTTCACTTAGCATGGTGTCTTTAAGATTCATCCATGTTACAGCATGTGTTAGTGGGTCATTCTTCTTAAGGTTGAATAGTATTCCATTTATGTATATACCGTATTTCATTTATTTTTCCATCAGTGTACATCTGGGTTGTTTCCACCTTTGACTATAGTTAATAATGCTGCATGAATAGTGATGTATAAACACATGTTTGAGTCTCTTCTTTCAATTAGGTCGATTACATGTCCAGAAATGGAATTGCTGGGATCATATTCTAATTCTGTGTTTAGTTTTGTGAATAAATACCATATAGACAAAGTCATTGTAAAAAGAAACTTTTCAAAAGCAATGGTATTAAAATGCAAATAAATATGTGTAATAAATTTATGTACAAAAGTTACACCTTTTATTGAAGACCTTAAAGATAACATCAATAAATGAACAGACATGCCGTGTTTATACATAGGAAGATTCAAAGTTAAAAAAAATCAATTCTTTCCAAATTAAACTAAATGATTAATAAAATCTCAATCAAAGTAGTCAAACCATTACCTTTTAGAAACACGACAGTTTAATTAGAAAAAATTAGAGTCAAGCAAGAACGGCAAAGGACAGTGTGACACTCCTGAAGAGGAGTGACAATTGGCTTATGTTGCCTCACCTAATAGCATATTTTTAATAATGGCACCTTAACTAGAATTTTAAAACTTCATATGTTCCTGCCCCCTCAACATTCTCACATACAAGGCAGTGAAAGGAAAAACCATTCAAACAATTTAGAAGGGGCAAAACTGAACTATGCTTTTTAGATAAAGTTACAAAACATAAAAACAAGCAAAACACAAAGCGAGGAAAGAAAAACTGTGGGAGAGCAGCATTTTGAAGATTTCAGCTAGTAGTCATATTTTCTATGGGAATTTAGGCTGTGGATATACAAGTTTTACTTTTCTTCTTATTCTTTAAACTCTGTATATTCAATATATAAAGTTTTTAAAAGCACTGTATTTTAAGAACAGCTTTAGATTTACAGAAAAATTGAAAAGATGGCACAGAGAGCCCATATGCCCTGAACCTCATTTTCCCTATTAACACCTTTCATTCGAATGGTATATTCTAATTAGAATGTATATTTGTTACATTTAGAATGGTATATTCTAAATGGCATACCATTCATTAGAATGGTATATTTGTTGCAATTAACAAACCGATACTGATATTAACATGAACAAATATGTACATTTATGATTCAAATTTTCTTAGTTTTTACCTAATGTCCTTTTCCTACTTCAGGATCCTGTCCTATTCAGGATACCACATTGTATTTAGTAGTCATCACATTAGGCTAAGTCCTGGCTGAGAAAATTTCTCAGCCTACCCTTATTTTTGATGACTTTGAGATTTTTGAGGGCTCTCAGCTGATATTTTGTAGAATGTCCTGCAGTTGGAGGCGGTTTGGTGCATTTATCATGATTGGATTGGGATTACGTGTTTCAGGCAGGAAGCCTACAGTGTAGGTACCATTTTCATCACATCCCATTAAGTAAACCCTAATAACATAACTTGTCACTACTGGTGCTAACTTCGATCATTCCACATTTGTGTGACTACTTGCTCAGTGTCACCTGCCTAGTTGATTCTCCTATCTCCCCCTTAGAAATTCTAGAAAAGCAAGTTTAAATCTACCCATTTTATTCTCTTTATCTAACAGCAGTAATTTAGAATAATAAGTATGCCTGCATGAGTTTTCTCAGAAAAACAATCATTGTGGCTTTATAGAATAATGTCAGGTTTGCATATTTAGACTTAGCTCCCCAGTATGAGCCTTACTTTTTCCTGTTGTGCCCTGCATATGGGGACAGAATACTGGGCTTCATTTTCTTCAGATCACTTGTGTGTCAATCCACTTAATTCTTTTAAAGGATACATTTTATGTCTTTTTATCCTGGGAAAGTTATCCTGGAAAGCATAAGGGGGTGGCAAATGCAACAGACATGAGAGTTTGGTTTTCTTCCCAAACTCCCAGCACAAACTTTCTTTTATGGTTCTGTCACAGCTATGCTTCTAAGTATTAGCAAAAGCTTCCTAATACTTTTGCTATTAGGAAGCTTCTTCTTCAGATCACTTGTGTGTAAATCCACTTAATTCTTTTAAAGGATACATTTTATGTTTTTTTATCCTGGGATAAAAAAACCTTCCTCCATGGGAGGAAGGTTATTTTTTTTTCCTTACCCAATATACAGATTGTAATTCTTACATTGCTTAAGCCCTTGTTTTGTTGGAACAAGATTTTAGAGCATATTTCATAAATCTAAGATAGCATGGATTGTCAGACACAGCAGAAAAAACTACCATTAAACTGAGATATATCAGTGATTTTGAAACACATTTCAATTTCAAAGATGTTAAAACATGGGAGAAAAAGTGTAACTTAGAATCAATGAAAATCAATGTCTATATTCAGCTACATCTTCAACCAATATAGGATAAAATAAAGACTTTTCCAAAAAAATGGAAGATGTCCTACTTTTCAAAATAAATCTTCCAATATATGTTAAGTTCTCTTTTCATACTGGACCTTCAATTCAAGAAATTCCCTAAGAAGTTTAAAGTGCTGCATTGCTAGGCGACAATCAGTAAAGTGATAAGTTTTTTTAAAGATACTAAGAAAAAAAGATCAACCCTTGTTTTCAAAGATAATGCTGTACTCTGTTTTAAACAACAAGATTAACATCAGTGTGTTCCTTTCTTCCTCCCACAGTAATTCAGATGGGACAGGATGACAGAAGGGAATGGAACCAGAAAAGAAGAAAGAGTAAATTAAAGGTCACGGCAAGTCATCATTCTTACAAATCACACGTCATGTTCTCCTGTGTTCTCATCCCATTCAGCTCGGCCTGTGAGTTGGCAACTTCCACTGTGCTGTTTCAAAGTCCATTGTAAACCTATATTTCCAGGATATTTTATTTTTTTGTATAAAACCTTTTTTCATGTGTCAAAACCTGGCATATCCTGATAACATTATTTATCCTTCAGACCAACTCTGAAACAATTTACTGTTTCTTCTATTTTTCTCTTCACAGGCTGAGAGAGAGAGGACCAGCATGCTCTTTGCTCTCCACTGATGCTTGTAGTCTACCTTATTCTGAAAACTACTAATAACTTCTTTTTTTAATTCAGCATCATTCCTCTTTTTCATCATTGTCTTTTGAACTCTATTCACTCTTCTAATTTCTTAATTGTTTCACCACTTAGATCACAATTCTCCAAACAAATAAATTTCCTTTTATTGATTTTACTATTTTCCATGTGTTCATGAAAGAGCCAAAGAACCCTTGGTTTTATAGTACAGGACTGCCCTCAGCAATAGACTTGCATCCAGGATACCTAGGCTGCTGCCGTTCCTGTTGAATTTCCTTGCTCTCTACCAAGTTTACAAATTATCTCTCCTCTTTCCTTCACATCCACATTTTAACATAATATTTTTCTACCTTAGTCACCTCTATTTCCTTAATCTGACCTTCATAAAACACACATGACTTAGTACTTTGCAATCCAACCCTTTATAGCCACTGTTCTCTCAATCGTTTTTGATCCTATAGTTCCAGATCTAATGATTTTTCCTCAATATTAAAATCTACCTAGCTTATATGATGCTATAGTAACAATTAAGTTGCTGAATCTCAGGGTGTAGCAACTTTTTTCTCATGCATGGAAAATAAGTGAAGATTGATATTCCCGGTCCTCTTGCTACTCTCTTTGAATAGTTAACCAAGAACTTATTCAAGGGTTCAGCTTATTCTATACTATGGATTCTCCACCTTTGAATGTGCTTACATGCTGCCCTGATATTATCCAGCTGAGCTTGGGTAGAGGAAGCAAAGGGAGGGGAATAAGCAGCATTTGAACTTGAAATACCAGCTGTTAATTGCATTGGACCAATCACATTTGCTCTATTATAAAGAACTAGTCATATGATACCATGCAGCTTGCACGGAGATTGGGAAGTGGGCTTTGTGATTCTAGGAAAATAAAAGCCAGTCTCCATCACAGTGCTTCCATGAACAAATATTTTTTAAAAAAACAGAAGAAAGATTAATTATGATTTAGATATGCTGAAGACTAAGGAGAAAAGGGATATACAGTGCATATCATCAGATTGGTGTTTAGAGATTGAGGGCTGGAGGCAGGGATGTAGTTGAAGGCTTTAGATAAATATGAGTGAGTTAAAAATGTGTACACAGGGCTGGAACAGGGTAATTGAGGAGGAAAAATGAGCCTTTGGTAATTTAGTTAGAGACTTTTAGTACATGGACATTTAGAGAAGTAAACAGTAAGGAAGATTTCAAGATGTTGAAAAGGAACCAAGAAGCTAAAGCTGGGGTGGGGATGCTAAGAAACATGGAGACACGCTCAGCTTCAGGTGTTAACAAAGTGAGAGAAGCTGAGCCTCACTTAAATGGATGGGGATGCTCTTCAGTTATTTTTAAGTCTCTTCTAGATAAGTTTAAATTTTCTCTTCAGGCACTCCCCAAAGAGCTCCATTTTGCACCTGAATGGTCCACACCAACCCAGAGTGGGCACCTGGAAAGCACAGAAATCTACTCTGTGCCTGCGTGAAGAACTCAGCAGTTCTGAAAACCATACACTGTATCAGTGTTTGCTCCCTTGAAGCCTCAAGCTCCTGCCCATTCTCCTTTCCTTCCTCCTTGTTTTCAGTAAAACTCTTCTCTTAAATCTGTTTCACCTCCTCTCTTGATTTCTGTCTTGGGGTAAGGGGAGCAAGAAACCCTTTGCAGATGACAACAGTACAAGAAAATGTTAGTTATTAATCCATTCCTTTAATAAATTTGATAAAAATCTATAGGAGAAGGTGCTTTTGTAAGAATTGTGAAGGATTCAGGGCATCATCATTTTGGTCATATGCAGCAACTTAGGAAGTCAGAGTCCAGTCTGCTAAATACATTATATATATATTCTTGACTGTGGGAAGACATATGTACTCCTAGGTTGTGTCCATGACTCCAAGGTGCCTACAGCAGTTGAATCTCTCAGAGTTGTTTCATACAATTTGGCCACATTTTCTAGTATATAAAGCATTTCCCAATATTACAAATTGCATACAAGTAGGCCACATTTCCCAATATATAAAGTATTTCCGAAGAAATATATGTTTAATATGGACATTGAGGATAAGCATCTTTTATTTTTGCTCCTCTGAATAGCGGTTCTATTTACTATAGTGTATGGGTTGTTACAGTGATAGGAGGGAAATCAATTTGTAAGAGTTTAGAGAATGTATTATAGTATGTAAATACAACCCAGTTAGTATTTGTCTATTCAGGGGTGTCCAACCTGCAGCCCATGGGCCACATGCAGTTCAAGAAGGCTATGAATGCAGCCAACACAAAATCGTAAATTTACTGAAAACAGTATAAGATTTTTTTGGTGAATACATGTCATAGTGTATTTGTATTTAACTTGTGGCCCAAGACAACTTTTCTTCTTCCAACATAGCCCAGAGATGTCAAAAGGCTGGACAACCTTGGTCTATTCCTTTATCTTGGCTTGTGATATTCTACAATATATTATTAATCCTATGGTGCTGGTATTTATTATCAGTAAAATATCTTAAAATTCTGCATGCTAATTTAATATCTACCCTTTCTCCGATCACACAGTTCTAATCAAGTTCACTTGTTTTGGGAGCTACTAGGGAGTATGGAGGTGGTGACACCAAACTTCATTTTTCACTACTCTACTTTTGTACTTTTTTCATAAGCTCTGATGAAGCTAAATGTTACTATGAAACATCCCACTTCATTGCTGACATGCATCACTGGCATTCTCTTCTCCTCTCTCCATTTTCTTCTTGGATTCTTAAAAAACCCAATGATGAGTACCTACTCAAGTATTTCAGCATATTTATCCACAAAATTATTTTCCATTAAACATCACTTACTTAACTAACTCATTATTTAGTAGAAATGCTACTAATAAAAAAGTAATACAATGATTGCAGACAGTTTTGTTGGAAAATAGGCTGTAACTCAGCTGTGCCAGTAAGCCTCATGGAGATTTTGAAGTCATTTTCTGCATATAATTTTCCTAATTCAGTTGAAAAATAGTTTGGGTTTCTTAAAAGATAAAGCTGTGTTTTGCATGCTTCATTTAATAATAACTTCAATAAAATTTAGTATTATATTGTAAAAATTTTTATTTTTCAATTAATTATTGAAGAAATAGCCAAGAACTTTTATGAGTTTGTAGCTTTGCTTGCTACCATTGAGATATTTATTGTGTATTGGAAATAAAAATCACATCAAGTTAGGAAATTTTAGCTTACATTCTGCTTCTGTAACTTCCTACTTACAAGGATGCAAGCCTCTAACCCTCTGTATTATATTCCTCCACATAAAAAATATATTCCTCATTTTCATAAAATGAGAGTATGAAAATGTACCTCATAGAACTATGTGAAACAAATAATCATCCAATGAAACCATCTTAGCCTAGTATCCGACACGTGTTGGTCACTCAAAATTCACTCATTTTTCTACTGCTTAAATCATTTACTCATTCACCTATTCATTTCTCTAATGACAAGACAAAATTCCCACCTAAGCAAAGTGCTTCCTACCAATAAGTTAAAACTAATATAAACACCTTCAACATTTTACCTTACCATCAAAATCCAACATTTGTAAAGTACAGAATAAAAGTGCTGAAAATATAGAGAGACTGGATTAGGAAAAGCATAGAACCTGAAGCCATTCCCATGCACTGCTTTTGAAACTATTACCTTGATTCTACATCACTTACCCCAGACTGAAATTGAAAGCACTCTAAAGAAATGATTGACTTGCATGGAAGTACCTGGGGCTCCTAATATGAGTGTTGTTGCCATTCACTCAACATCAAATGACACTCTTCAGCGCTTTCTCTTGAAACACTCTCCTCTTTGTATTACTTCATTCTCTTGATGTTTGCCTTCTTCTGTGGTCTCTCTAGCCCAAAGTCCTCTCCTAAATTATCCCAGGCCTTTTATTATTGCAGCTTCCTTTCATCTTTACATGAATGACCACAAAGTGATCTCAAACTTAACATAAGCAATAGAACTGTTAATCTTCTCTTTCTGTCTTATCATTCTCCCCTGACCAAATCATTCACTTCTTCTGTGTTTCTCAAATCATTCAATTATTAATAATATCATTCCTACAACTTTGAGAGCCAGCCAAAATTTATTTCTTTTCCTAATTTCTACTACAGTAAATCTATCACCCAGTCTCTTCAACTTTTTTCTATACCACATCAGCTTCCTGCCTCTGTCTCCATTGTTGCCATGCTTATTCAAGCTGTTTTCACCTCTGTCCTGAAATAAATGACAGCGTCTAATTGATTTTCCTGGTTCCATACCTATCCTCTCCTTTACAGCATCAAGAATAATTGTGATAAAGTAAGAACAATCGGAAAACAATCCTATTGGTTCCTATTGTCAGAAAACAATCCACATGAAACAATTAGCATAATGTCTTGCTCATATTAAGCCTTAAATATGTGTTTTTTCTCTTCTCTCCTTCCTTTACAAGCATGTTAATCTTTGTATTGTTAGCCTGTATATAAGTTTTGACTCTACAATAGGCCCTTTGGATACTCTGAATCAACCAACTGCAGATTGAAATCAGTGTTTTCGATCTGCAATTGGGAATCTGCTAATTAGAAACAGTGATGGGGAATGCAAAATACTCTTTTTAACCAGCATTTTGTTGAATCTGTGGATACGAATCCAGAAGGACCACTGTATTTAAGTAAATCCACAAGAAAGTGGACCCCTACAGTTCAAGCCTGTGTTGTCCAGAATCAACTGTGCATGCCATCTGTTAGGTCTAAAGTGTTCTTCAAAATGTAGGTTAGGTATTTTCATTGGGCAGCTTTACTTGAACAACTTGCTGACTTTGCCCAAAGTGAAGTTTATTTCTCCTTTTTGGTGTCACCAGAGGTAGATATCTGAGTTTTTGTTACAAACCTAGTGACAATTACTTCCAGTTTGAAACAGGATGTAAATGATAATGCAGATAATAATATATATGTGATTTTCTTATGGGTAAATGCTTTTTGGACTTACTTTTGCTTCCTTGCTATATCTGATATATAGTAAATGATCAAGAAAATTTCATTAAGTGAATGAATTCTTTGCAAGCTTAGTACTACCATTGATTAGTATGTTTTATTATCTAGATTGGATTAGATACTGTCTAATACTATACTCCTATACTTCTTTCTCCTATATTTAGGAGAAAAGTATATTTGAAACTAGAAAGAAAAGAGTGGGATGAAATAGAACACAGGAGTATTAGAATATGGCATGCACTTAATTTTGAAATGTGGTGTGTAAGTTACCAGAATGTTGGGAGTATACATAGCATTCTCTGTCTAAATAAAAGACAAAAATCTCAAGATTTTTTAAAAAGAAAATGCTATAATATGTCCTATAAATAGGCTAAGATGTCTATTAATAGAGAAACTTCTCCTTTTAGATAATCATATTCATGCATACCTAGTCAAATATATGAAATGCTTCTTTCAGGAAACATGTGATTCTTAACTGATACTTAAATGTTAATATTACTAAGCCATTTTTATTCAATATTAGCACCTAATTTACCTAGAACTAAAAGTTCTGGAGAAGTTGTTATGCTGAAGATATAACCAACATAAGATCTAATATTTAAGGACACTCTTAAGAAATTTATTTCTGCTGTTTTATCTTATAGATATTTCTATTTACATTACATTAATTTTGAGATGGCTATAGGATGAATATTTGATTATATGTAATTGAGTTATTATGCACAATATTATGTATTCTCTTTAAGAACTGTGAGAAGTTAAAAGCCCATAACTGGCATTTAAAATAGCCACCTGACAATCTTAAATATCTTTAAAATAAGTAAGTATTGGTACTTAGGAAATTTAAATATAATCTTACTTTATAAAACACTTACATTTGTATATCCGCATAATGAGTATGTATAATATGGTATAGTGTTTTTTTTTTTAATTTAAGAATGTACAGAGCCATTCTTCTACCCATTATATATTGTTATTCAAGTAGTTTCACAGAATAGGCCATGTTATTTTTTTAAGATTTTATTTGTTCATTTTTAGGCAGGGGAAGGGAGGAAGAGATGGAGAGAAACATCAATGTGTCTTTACCTCTTGCACAGCCTCTACTGAGTACCTGGTCTACAACCCAGGCATGTGCCCTGACTGGGAATCGAACCAGCAACCATTTGGTTCACAGTCAGGTGCTCGATCCACTGAGCCAGATCAGCCAGCATGGCATTTTCTTTTTTATATTAAAATAATGTTATAGTTATCCTTTGCCTATACCCTTTTGCTCAACATTTAATTATATACATAGAATAAATACCTACACTATTAATGACATTCAAAATGTATGATATTAATAATTAAAATTTCTACCAGTGGAATATAAAGGCCATCCATTTCTTATATGTTCATCAAAATTTGCCCTGAGTGGTTTGACTCAGTTGGTTCGGTGATGTCCAAAAAGCAAACTGGTCGGGGTGCAAGACTAGGTTGTGGGACTCCATCCACGATCTTTCTCACATGGATGTTCCTCTCCCTGTATTTCTCCCTTCCTTCCCCTCTCTCTAAAACTAAATAAATTAATAATATCTTTAAAACATTCCTTACAACTATCTCTTATACTATCCTAACAATTAAAATATTCTTTAAAGCAACTGAGATAGGTTTATTATAAGAGAAGGAAAAACAATTCATTGGAACCTAGAGTTAAGCAATTATCATATTATAAAAAGCTCTGCCTTATGATAGGTGAGTAATAATTAAGGTAAGTCTTCAGAGATATAGCTTACAGCTCAAATTATATACTCACATAAAGATGCCTCTTGGTAATGTAAATACTGAGGCACAAAGAGCTTATCTATGTTCTCAAAGATGCAGAGGCATGGATAAAGTGCTAGAGTGAAGAAGATTCCAACTCAAGTGATCTGGCTCTACTCCACTTTTCTGTGTCCAAATCAGTAAAAAAAATTATCAGTAGAAATTGTAATTATAAAAAGAGATGTGTGATCATTTAATCTTCAGTAATTCAAGCTAGTGTGTATTTTAAATGACTAAGATCTGATTTAATATCAGATATGAAATTTCAAAAAATTGAAAGGAAGGAAATATGGAAACATACCCTATGATCTGAACTGTAGTAATGCATAAAGTATGTTCAATTAAATTAAAATAATATCATGAGTCTAAGAAAGAAACATATTTAGGAATTAAGAAACAAACATTTCAGAATCACTGTTAGATCTCAGAATAGATTCATAGAAAATAGGTACTGTAAATAGTTTGTCTCTGTAAGGGTCACTCTGGCCAATAAAACAAATAAGAAGAATAAGAACAATGAAAAACAAATTCTATGTAGCTGTTGATCTAGACGCACCCACTCTTAAGTACTGACTTAATAATAATTTAATTGGATATAAAAAGATAGTATATTTATTAAAAGTTAATATAATGTAAACATATTATGAAAGAACTGTTGCAATTTAAACACAAATACAACTTTTAAAAAAGTCTGGAGAACTGGAATCAGGTAAACTGGGTTCATATCGTGGCTCTGCACCTCACTAGCTGTGTGACCTTGACCACCCTGCTTAATATCTCTGTGACTCTCTTCTCTTCATTATCTATGCCATAAATATAATACTTTTTGTCTTTACTATAGTTGCAAAGTTTTAAAATAATATAAACACATATAGGGAACTATCTGGCTCCTAGTAAATTCTAAATAAATGTCAAAATAAAATTGTTATTAATTATCTAGGACTATCTTTTTTTTTATTTCTTTATTTTTAGAGAGAGGGGAAGGGAAGGAGAAAGAGAGGGAGAGAAACATCAATGTGTGGTTGCCTCTCACGTGGCCCCCACTGGGGTCCTGGCCCACAACCCAGGCATGTGCCCTGACTGGGAATCAAATTGCAACCCTTTGGTTGAATTTACTATATATCTTAGAACTATGATTTCTGTAACAACTTTGTATGTTAAACAAATTCTTTATAAATATCCTTATTTTTATACAGTTGAAAAATATACCCATAAAACTTTTGTTTTATGAGATGGATGATTACAAAATGGGCAATATTTATTAAGTTTAAGTACCACCCAAGTTTTTAAAATTTGGTAACATGTCAACAAAGTATTAATAGGGAGGGAATTTTGTGTCCACTTTTTTATTGGTTAAATTTACATTTTTAATAAAACATATGTTTTAGGCTCAACAAAGTCCACAGCACACCCCAATCTACCAGGTTGTATCACTGCTGGTGAAGATGCACACAACCTTTCCCTGGGAGTTAGAGAATCAAGGCCTTTGGCCCTTTTCTATCTAGATTCAGTTGTATCAGAATAGCTCCAATGACTGAGATGTGATCCAAACTAAATTCCTTGTTTAAGAAAGGAAAATAAGTCTGTTCCAGGAGGAACCCACTAATTCTGAGTGAAAGGATGAGTTTGAATTGGAGACTTGGATGAAATTCCAGCACTGAGGATCAAGTGAGAATTGGAAGAATGGGGTGAAGCATATAGCATAGGAGAGAATCTTCTCTGAGCCAGCTCCCCTAGTTTTGTAGATATGTTTGAGAATAATGGCTCTATGATGATGTAAAATAAAGAGCCAAAGCATTGAAATTGGGACCCCTGTTCCACATCTCTGTCCCTCCTACCAGTCTCAATGTGGATTCTTCTGTATATCTATAAGACTTCTGTTCAGCTAGACTTTAGGCTGTCCTCAGTGAGGGTTTGTTCTGCAGTTTAGTTGTAATTTTGATGCAGTTATGGGAAGGGGTGAGGACAGTGTTTACCTACTCTGCCATCTTGACTGAAAGCTTCACACGTTTATTTCAAGATCTGGATATTAATTTATATAATTGATTATAGCAAAAGTTCTAGTTAGCTGATGCAGACACCGGCCCACAGTGTCCGCGTCATTATGGATGAAATGAGACATTCACAGGGACTACCGAGTCCAGTGGAGGAAAAAGGACAGCATGGCTTTTCTCTCACGGGGAACAAAAGCCACAGCTTCTGCCATGACAGGCCTTTATTAGATTTCTGGTCACATTACATTATGGTCCTCATTGACTATGCACAGGTTCACTTTAGGTGGTTACCTTATACAGAAAACAAAGGAGAGGATGCCAGTAATCATATCACAGAAGAGGGATATTTGCAAATGAAAAGGCAAAGGTGGTTCAACTGGTTACACTGGTCCTTGGAAGTTTTAGCATGGATTTTAGGAAGTTACTTTGCAGTAAATGTTTGCTGCAAATCAGGGTCAGGGAGTTTTTTAGCAAAAGCAAGACTCAAAGCGGCCTAGGCACATTGCAAACCTGATCTCCCACGGGACAACCTATCTGTGGGCGTGGGCCCTGTGCATCTCTGAGGGGGAGCTGGGCCCACGACAGGCAAAATGGTCTCCTACAGTTAACCATAGGAAATTATGCAGCACTGCTCAGGAAGTTTTGTTGTTATTGTTTAAATGAATCAAAATGTATCAGAGACTATGCCATGATTATAACGGATCTGAAGAGACAAGAAAAAGAAGGCAGGGACACAGACAACAATGAGGTGACTGTGGTGGAGGGAGATGGGTGGAGGTGGAAGAGGGTACAGGGGGATAAATAGTAATGGAAGAAAAAACAGTTTAAAAAAGGTATTTGAGTTTCTCTGTATCAGAAAGTTAAAAACCCTAGAACAAAACACACACAAAAAAAGTCACTCCAAAACTTGTATTTACTTAAAGATTTGATTTTTAAAATGTCTCTTTAGTGTTATTTACAATAGCCAAGATATGGAAACAACCTAGGTAGCCATCAATGAAGGAGTGGATAAAATGGTGTGTGTATATATTTATATACATATAGCATGCGTATAACATATTATAATATGTTATATATTGTGTTATAATATGCACATATAAATTATAATGTTATAATACATTATATACAATATATAATATTATATGTGTGTGTGTATATATAAATAAAATGTTACCATTTCAGACAATATGAATGGACCTAGAATAGATTATGCTAAGTGAAATGTCAGTCAGAGCAAGACAACTAACATATTATTTCTCTTATACATGGAATCTATAGAACAAAATAAAATAACAAAACAGAAACAGACTCATAGATCCAGAGAACAAACTCATGGTTGCCAGAGGGGAGAAGGTTTGGGAGGCTGGGTGAAAAAAGGTGAAGGGATTAAGCAGTATGAATTGGTAGTTACAAAATAGTCATGCAGATGTGAGATACAGCCTAGGGAATATAGTCAAAATATTGTAATAATTACATATGGTGCCAGGTGAGTACTGGAAATATTAGGGGAGCACTTTGCAAATTGTATGATCATCCCACTACTATGCTCTGGAACTAATACAAAATAATATTGAATATAAACTGTACCTGAAAAATAAAATTTACAAAATATCTCTTTTCCTTGGTGGTGTGGCTCAGTGGATTGACTTGTGGCCTGTGAACCGAAAGGTTACAGGTTCAGTTCCCAGTCAGGGCATATCCCTGAGTTGTGGGCCGGGTCCTCAGTTGGGGGCATGTGAGAGGCAACTGATCAATGTATCTCTTTCACATCAATGTCCGTCTTTGCCTCCCTCTCTGTCTCCTTTCCTCCTCCTCCTTCTGAAAATTAATAAATAAAATATTTTAAAAAATCTAATATTTTTTAAATTGTCTTGCAATCAAAGGCACAAATTCAGACAACGGAAAAGGTAAAAGTCAACAATTACAATAATTTTTTGTGAAAAAATAACCTATTCACCTGGCGTATTCAAGATTATATAATGGACACTGTGTTCAACATGTCTGGTGATTTTAGCACATAAATAGAACCAAGCAGGCAATCAAATCCACACTCAAATAATAATATTTTATTAGCCCCATGTCTTTGAACCTACTGATTTATGTATAGAAATTTAAATTAGTAAAATTACCAGTATGTTTTTAATGAATCCTTTGGTTCTATTTTCTAGGTATCCAATGAAATAGAATTTTAAATTTAGAAATGATACTTATAATGTAGTTATTAATGTTTTAAATACATCAAATATGGTATTCAGAGGTAACAGTATGTGCTTGAAAAATCTAATAAGTTACCTTTTTTATTTTACAAATGAAACCTTTCAATTCTTATATAAAAAACTAGAATCTTTAATTTGGTCCATAAGTACTACATGTGGAAAGTTACATGACTCCTCAAACAAATGGATATTTCCTCCCTCCAAAAAAAGTGCCATGCTTATCCCAATAAACACATACATACATGAAATAAGAAAATCTTTACAGATTTTATGTAATATATATATTCAACATTAAACACAATTCACCCAAAGGTGTTTATAAATTTCTACTTATTCCATGTGTGTGTGTATATATATATAATATATATATATTCAAGTAAAAACACAGATGATTCAAAGATACAGATACAATAGTAATTTTATTTTCTTGCTAAAAGTTACTTGGAATTAAATTTAACCGACTTTCAAGGAAGATGTCAGAACTAACCACCAATCTGTTTTCAGCTCTTTATGACGGATACACAAGACACTTGAAACACTTACAGAGACATGCCCACCAGGTACAAACGTTTATGTAAACACACACATGCACACTAATATGGCCAACTGCTCCTCGACTAAATAGATCTTTCTTAATTTTCTAAAATGTATAGACATTTTCAGGTCACTAGCTCACTATATTGGTTGCTGAAAAAGTAATAAATAACTGCCTCAAATGTGGGTAATGTCACATGCCATCATCTGTCTTTGGGACTGAATATTACTCCCTCTCAGTGAGACTCTGATGCACATTTTTAGTCCAATTTTAAAGCTATGAATAAGAAAGTTAACTTTTTAAAAAATATGAGGCTTCTGGTTCTTGAGTTATGAAACAGATCTCAAGAATATAAAGAGCTTTATAACTATGCTCTCCAGAAATTGAAAAGCCTAATTATCCTAAGAGTGAGTTTCCTTTCCCTGAGGTATTCAAGCAGAAACCGCACCGACACTACTTGTGAGCCTTTCAGAAGGCATCAATCCACAAGGCAGCCCATTAAATTAGATGCCCTCTGAGGTCACTTCCAAACTGTAGTCTCTATAATTCTACCAGTTTCTCCTGATTTTAACATCTCAACCATATTTTGTTAGCATTAAGGGGCCTCTCACATGATAGTTTTGCCTATTTTATTTTTTGGAACAGGATGGGGACATGCATACGTGCATGTGAAAGTGAAGAGGAGGCATGAACAGTTGGTTAGCCTCCAAGTATTTACTGCGAATCCTCTGACTCTCTGAGCCTAAAATCCTTCTTTGGAAGTAACCACTTATGTTTTTCAAACATGTAGTTTTCAACTTAAGGTAAGCAATTAACTCAATTATTTGGTAGTATTTAAATATCCAAAGCAAATATTTAGATCTTTATACCATTTTTCAGACAGGCAAAGTATATTAACACCTCCATTATGTTTAGAGGAAGCAAAAGTACTCATATCACCAATATACTCAATTAATGAATTAATTACTCTGACATTTGAAGTCTTGAAATCTGTAAGATTTGTAAGGTTTAGCTAAAGAAAGGTTTTTGAGAAAGGTGAAATGGAGAGGAGCTCTGACTGACCGCCTCTGGTGAAGTAGATTAAAAATACCAAAAGAAGCAGAAAGGGAGAGACAAGTATAATTGGGTTTTTAATAGGATTGCTGAGATAGATTCAAGGTCAAAATCTTATGAAGCGTTCTGTTTTTTCAGTTACAAGGTAGCAAAAGATATTTTATAGGTAACTCATCTTATTTGCAACCATGAACACATTTTTAATTAATAAAGTACATTCTCTTTTTGGAATATCAAAGTAGAGAAATTGTAAAGACAAATCATTAGTTTTTACATAAAAATTTAAAAACTGTTTTGTGCATTAATTCAAGGAAATTATCTGAAAATATTCTTGAAATACCACTAAGCTAGGCATTGTTTATTGTTGTTTTATTATTATTTAGAAAAGCATGGAGAAAAATAATCCTGATTTACTACTCATACTACTCAAATGAAAATCTTGCTCAGCCTATTTTAATGCTTATAAATTCAGTTTTACACTCTCATTGTGTTCTTGAGGGTACACTGTTTTTCAGCTGTGTTCATAACATTTCCTATCATTGTCTAGTAAGCTTCTGCCAGTTTTAAATATCAGCTTTGCTAATTGAACAATAATTCTGTAATTTGTTCTTTCAAAATAAACTCCAGTTAACAACACAAAGTATACCCCTAAACATATATATAATGATTTATATATTTTTCAATTTATCAATAGTTAAAAGCAGTATGGTTTTTGTTATTATAGACAAAGAAAAAAATTTAAAAATTAATCTCTTATTAAAGTGAAAACTTCCGAAAGTTAGGAGCCATTTAATTTTGTTTCCTCACAGAGCTCAAACCATAACTGGTTGAATTGAATCAGATACACTGGGTAAGTTTATGTTAAGTGTAATTCTTTAGGAAATACACAATAGCACCTAATTGTTTAAGTGGCAAAAATGCATAGTTATATACCTTTCAAATCATTTCACTCGATTTTTCCTCTTTTTTTATTTCTGCAAATAGCAGACATAGGTCCTTAAGAAGATCCTAGTTAACAATAAGGGATGTTGTTGAGTTATGAAATGCATTCTCCAGTATCTGGCTTTGAAGCTCCCCGCGAAATATCTCTTCTTGATTTTCATGTTTGTCCATCAGACACTATCATGGCTGGATGCAATTTGGTCATTTCTTTGGTTTTTAACTATTTACTTCTGAAATCCAAGAATTTTTAAGTTTCTCATTTATTTTTCTGATTTCATTGAATTATGTTCTGTATGAAGTACATATTAATTTAAAATTTAATTTATACATTCTATTTTATTTAAGATATTGGGTAAAAAATTGAAATGCAGTGTATCTGTAATCTTGCAGTAGAAGATTATCCACTATTTACATTTGAATATATAATATTTCCTGCCACCTTTGAGTGTGTGTTTTAAAACAAAGTCATGATCATCCTGTGCATAAAGGTTCATGCTGTTTCCCTCTACATAATATTATAAGCAGCACAGTTGCTCACATCAAAATTAACTTTCTTTCAAAACATTTTATTCATTTATAACATCTCATCAAATATGGAGAGATTTGTGTTAGGATTTAGGTATGTTTTCTATCACTCTAACAAATAACACCATAGTACATTTCCTACTAGATATATCTTTTCAATTGCCTGCATATTTCCCTTAGATAATTTCTAGAACAGAAATTATCAGACTAAAATTGTAAATAATTTTAAGGTGCATTATCAACACTATCAAATCAACATTATCAACACTATCTACATTGACATGTAGATGTCAATATTTTTGTTTGTTTGACATTGAAACACACCAAAACTATGCCCTGGCTGGTGTAGCTAGGTGGATTGAGTGCGGGCCTACAAACCAAGGGTCATCAGTTCAGTTCCCAGTCAGTACACATCCCAGGTTTTGGGTTGGGTCCTCGGTTGGTGGCACGTGAGAGGCAACCACACACTGATGTTTCTCTTCCTCTCTTTCTCTTTCCCTTCCCTTCTCTCTCTAAAAAAAAAAAAAGAAAGAAAGAAAGAAAGAAAAAGAAACACACCAAAACTATACATTTGCCTTCATGTAAATATATGGTCATATCACCGAAACTTTAGTAAGTAATTCTGTATATTCGTACTAACACTGATTATGCATTGTATTCCAAATCTCCCCGACATATCTCATATAGCACACACATGGGCTTGTGTACATACACATGTATACAGGATTCTAAAAAAAAAAGGTTTTCCAAATATAAACACAAGATGCTGATAATTCTGATTGTCTGAGGTGCTTCACTTATAAATTAATTTAAAAGTGATATTATAAATAGGAAATCCTCTAAGTAGAATTTTATATTGTAGTTTACTTGTACCTACAAGTAAAATATTTATATTATTTTTGTTCATGATTGGATTAATGAAAAAAGAAGAAATAATAAGGGAAAAGAAAGATATTTAAAAATCCAGTAATTTATCTAAATTGAAAATCTACATCTCTTTGAAAAACAGACTCCTTCAAAATATATCTATAAGAATATATTATTCACTGTCAATGAAGTATTAAAAAATAGAAATATCTGAATTATTCTAAAAATTTGAAATTCAGATATTGTTTACTGAATTTAATATTTACGGAAAAGTGTAAGATCAAGCTATGTTAAGATAAGTATTGGTAAATACATTTGAGCGTTTTCCCTCACTTGTGAAGGTTTTGCATTTCCTTATTTTATTATTTACCTCATTAGTCCTTTAGATGGTGTACATATTGTTGTATTATATCTGTTGATTGGCTCTCAGGGCTGACACTAATTAGTTTATTCATGTATGCTATATATACAGAATGGGATATCTCCATTAGTTATTAGTTAACTACAGTTTAGATTTCTGGCCTCTGGAGAACAAACACACGCTGCTCTCCAAAGCCACCTTTCAGAACATTCTACAATAACCAAGTCATGAAGAAAGGGTGTAGCCCAATTACTTAAAAGACCTATGTTCCTATGCTTCTTTACCTACCAAAAAGGAAAACAAATCCCATAATTTTGACTGCTTCATGGATATGATATAAGAGCAATTCTAGGCTAATAAACCACATAGTGTAAAGTAGGGAATTTGTAATTCCCTACTGCTAAATGGTGTTGAGTATCTTTTCATATGCTTATCTATTGTTATATCTGTATATTTTCCTTGGTGAGGTGTCTGTTTAGATCTATCGCCAATTTAAAAAATTGCATTATTTGTTTTGTTATTATTGAGTTTTAAGTATTCTTTGTATATTTTGGACATAAGCCCTTTAACTGATATATGTGTTCTGCAAATATTTTCTTTCCATGGATTGCCTCTTCATTTTCTTAACAGTGTCTTTTGAGGAACAGAAGTTTTTCATTTTAATGGAGACAAACTCATCAGTATTCCATTTCACAGTGCTTTTGGTGTCATATCTAAAAATTCTTCACCAGACTCAAGATTTTCTCCAATGCTATCTTTCAGAAGTTTTATAGTTTTTCATTTTACATTTAGATCTATGATCCATTTTGAGTTACTTTGTGTAAAAAGTGCCTAAATTCATTATTTCCTCCATGAGTGTTCAGTTCGTCCAGTACCATTTGTTGAGAAGGCTATTCTTTCTTTACTTAATGGACTTTGCTCTGAAAAATCCCTAAGCAATTAGAATCTAACAAGAGTCTTCTCTAAGGGCAGGCTTTTGTTAAGAACAGAATGCTCTAGGGATTTTTAAATGATTACTTTTCTTTTCTTTTTTTTAAAATTATAGTTCACATTTCAATATTATTTTCCATTAGTTTCAGGTGTCTTTTTCCTCTTCATATGTAGGGCACATAACAGGATTCTTCTCTAATCTTTACCCTGAGATCCTACTTAGTTTCCTGTAGGTAAAATCCATGAATGTGTGGGGCCCCTTTAAACCTGGGACCCCTGGGATATTTAGCTGAAGCTTCTCTACACCGAGACTCCAGCAATTCATCAGTGTCAGTTTAAGTGTTTCTACTTGTACTCACTCTCTTCAGTGGTGAGTTTCTGCTAATGGTAAGCTAGGGTCACCAACATTCATCTTTTCCTCCATTTTTTTTTTTTTAGTGTGGCAGCTTACTCTGTGACCTCAATTTTCTGATGGATCGAAGAAGAGTTGCCATTTTACAAATTGTTCAGCTTTTCTCTTGTGAAGATGGGAGTGATGACTCTTAGCTCTTTACTTGTCAAACAGGAAACTGGAAGTCTATATCACTTGTTACCTTGGACTTGACAGTAAGTTCCGGGTAGCCTTATGTAAATCAGTGTCCTGGATTCCAGATTTTAGTATGTACAAAAAAATATTGAACAAGGTCATTAATTTCCATATAGTTTTATATAAAATATAACCAGAGGGTAGGTGGGAGGGGATAATGGGGGAAAAGAGGGAGGAATTTTTAGGAACATCTATAAAGGACTCATGGACAAAACCAAAGGGGGTTAGGATCAAGGGTGGGAAGTGGGGATGGCTGTGGTGGGGGGGTAGTGGGTGGAAAATGGAGACAATTGTGCTTGAATGACAATAAAAAAAGTTAAAAAGATGTTAACAGATATACAAGTACAACATTATTTGATGGTAAAAAGAAATTGGTACACATTTATTGAGGTCTCTCAAAGGCCACAGATAAACAGCATCTCTCTTTCCCACACAACTTCATTTGAGAAAGAAAATGGAAGAGTGTACAGAAATGAATATATGAGTTGCAGAATACTCATTTGCAGGAATTATTCTGAGTACATTGGACAAGAAGACTTGCTCAAGCAGTATCCCCAAATTAAGCAAATTACTCAATCGCTCACACCAAGCTTTGCAGGTCTGAGGCAGCAATTTTCTCAGTGATAGGAAAGCACCAGGGCAAACAGTGGTAACTGACTTTGCCCTATGAACAGTCTGTCCTCAGGAGGAAAAAAGAAAGAGCAGGGCCAAGCAAAGCAAGTTCTTGCTTTCACACTCACTGAGACTTACTTCACAACCCATTGGGGCAAAGAGTAATGATACAGATAGAGGCCAGGAGTGCACATAAGCAAATTCTGTCCCTATAAAAACTAGTGGAGTGGGGGAAAGCCATTCAACTCTAATACCAGACTTTAATAATGTTCAACATTACTGAGACTTTATGAGGCCAATTCCCACAGAGACTTTCCAATACGGTCAGGGTGAGACGTTGACTTCCCAACTCAGCTTGTCTTACTATCTAAATCGATCTCTCAAGTGGTCATTCTGCAGACTCTGTTTTGTTATTCTGCACAGAGTATCATTTTTTCTTTCTTAATTTGTGGCAGCATTTTAATGAAAGATTCACCTAAGTTGTAGATACGTGGCTCCTCTTTACTCCGTAGATGGCAACATTAGGCCTTGTTTCTACATGGTGGTGACTGCCTGCACCTGAGTAACAGCTGCTCTCACTGAACAATGTGAGTACTCTTCATTTTGCCAGTTTTCACCAATTACCCAATGTGATCATAATGCTATCACACATTCATTGATGTACCTTTCCTCTGTGGACATTTGGACTTTGGGGCAATGCTCTAAAGAGAAACAAGCTTAGTCACATTTTAGCACTCCTACTTCAAGTCTAGGTAATAGCTGGAACTGTTTGGGGATTATAAACCCAGGAGACCCCCAAGCCTCCTTTGCTCCTCTCCACAAACATTTCTTCTCGCCATCCCATGTGCTTGGTCCCTTTATTTTGCAACCTGCCTCTTTCCCTAAATTTCCCTCTAGGATTTGCCTTAAAAACGCAGTTGTGCCCATAGAGCCTACACCCAGGCACCGAGATCTGGTGTGTACTACCTGTGTTTAAGTCTCGGAGTCTGCTTAGTTGAACCCAGGATGGCCAGAAGTGAAGACTACTATGACTTCATTTTCTAGAATCGGTGGTGTCCACATGTGACCCAACCCATGGCCCGTGGGCCACATGCGGCCCAGAATGGATATGAATGTGGCTCTACACAAAATCATAAACTTATCTAAAACATTATGAGATTGTTTCGTGATTACTTGTCAAAATGTATTTAACGTGTAACCCAAGACAACTCTTTTTTTTTTTTAATGTGGCCCAAAGATGCCAAAAGTTTGGGCAGCCCTGTTTCTAGGTAGAATACGGATGTCTTCCCCTCCGGCCTGGACTTGATGTGAGCCTGGGCCACACTCCTTTAGCTGTAGTGTGTACCACTGGTCCTAAGGCAGAGGCAGAACAGCAGGGCTGTGAGTCAAAAAAGTTGATCATAATTTCAAAGTGGAGGAGCCAGAGCAGATGGGAAGCCAGAGGAATAAGAATAAGAAAATTTGACACTTACAATCAGAAATTTTAATAAGCATAAAGTTATTCTGGCACAGGGAAAGTTATATGTTTAAATTAGATCTTTAGTTTTCATTATAATTGATACTTAGAAAAAGAGACAGGAGCAGACTTATCCAGGAACAATACAAGATTATCTTAAAATAAAATTTTTAATCTTTTCCATATTAGAACGATTCCCTCCTTTTTTTTTTTCTTTTCACAAAGATAGTGACCACTTAATTTATACAGTTCCAATAATGCTTACTTGTACATTAACACAAGTGAAACTAGCCTTTGGTTACTGAGCTTGCTTTCGCACATCTATCAAAAGGCATTTGTATGAGTTTTCTCTAAAGTCTTTTTGCACGAAACGGATGTGAATCACAAGAAGCCCTTGCTGGTTTTGACTTGGTACTCCCTGAAGTTTCTTTAGGTTCTGACTCTCCTCAAACATAACATTTTTCAGCATATAGAACAGAATTGCTCTTAAGAATTCTGTCATGTAAAACTGTTTTCTCACTTACCAAAAAAAGACAAGGGTTGGGTGGAAGTAAAGAGAGCATTGGCCAGCCCCATAGGACACAGGAATTCCTACGGTAGCACTTCCCCCCAAGGCACCGCGCTGGGTGAGGGCCAGAGGAGAGGGGGAGATACTGGTGCAAACGGTGGGGGGTGGGGTGGGTGGCGGGGGTCCACAGCAGAATCTCCTCACTGAGAACATAGCCCAGGGAGCCAGGAAGTCCCGGACATTAGAAGGCTATTGCCATTTTGTGGACCTTAGAACTGGAAGGGCTTGATGGGGAAAGGTTAAAAGTCAAAAAGTACTGAGAACTGAGCCAGTAAGGTATTTTCAAGCTTCCCCTGTTTGCCTTATAAGATGTTGCAGAGGTGTCTTAACAGGGTCTAAACCAGAGTCCACCATTAGGAGGTCTCACAGAGGATTACCTCTAAAGGGAGTGCTAGGCTAGGGATCTGGATACACATAAGGCCTGAATCCTTGGTTGCAACTCTCTGCAGACACTACAGCGCACTAGCCGTGCACCAAGTCTGCTGTGAGCAGGCAGCTTTCCCCTGTGAGGTCTGTAAGGTTAACTCCGCACAAACCACCATCTTTTCTATTTCTGTGCCTTTGCTCATGTTGTTCCATCTCCTCAGGAAAACCTCTGTCTTCTCCTTCAGATGAACTCTTATGCATTCTTCTAACCCATATGCACTTCATCTATGCTCAGGTGTTGTGTGAAACAGTGGCTTGTAATTGATTTGAGGCACAAGAGAGAGGGTACCCCTGTTGTAGGCCCTATGTTTTAGAGAATCCTACTCTGGAGGTGGTCAATCCATAACCAGAACTCATATCCTCCACATTTTTAGAGACTGCCCAATTGTGCTGCGACACCTCAAGCCTGGGTAGATCCACTCTTGACTCCGGGAGAGGGAAGAAAATGTGTGGAGCTGTGGGGATGCTTGGCATGCCTTTATTCACGGGTGGGTGAGCCACGCATGCTGCAAGTCCCTGCATGGCACACATCGTGGCTCTTGCTCCCCAGCGTGGTACCCGTTGTGGCACCTGCCCCCTCACATGTTTCTCATCATCATCCCCCTGGCAACAAGGAGTCCCTACCTGTTTAAGTACTAGAGGGGAACAAAGCCGGAAAAACTGCCAGAACACTACTTAACATAGCATAATTCTGCGCATGCGAACCCACTTCACGTTATGGGAACAGTTTACCGGACCCAGTCTCAAGGCTATGAGAACACTGGCTATCAGGCCCCTCCAAGACTATGGAAGCCCTGCTTCCCTTGGTTACCCAGACACCTGGGTGAGGAAGTCAGACTGCCTCCACTTACCCTACACCAATGCACTCAGAAATCCAGAGGTCCTCACCCAGAGTTCTTTACCCAGTGGTTTGTATAAGTCATGGCATGGTGGGACATTGCAAAAAGGGGCTTTGGAGGGGTGGTGATGGATGAAGGTTTGATAGTACAGGTGAGGTGAGTGGATTGTCCATGTGTCTGTGCTCCATGGAGCCTGGGGTAGGAAAAGAAAAGGGGCTTCTGGACCTAGGGGCTCAGATCCTGTTCTCTTTACACCACCACGTTCCCACAGAAAACTCACTGGAGTTAAAAGAATTTAAATTCCCACTTGGTTTTCAATATTGTTATAAAAGCCCATGTGTTTGATAGCAGGAGTTTGAAACATATTTAGTATAGAATTTTGTTAACATGATTTATACCTTTTAAATATTTAGAAGAATGGTGTGCAGTTTCAATGCATGTTTGTGTCCAAGCGCTGCAAACACCAGGAGCGGGCCTGCATTTTCTGCAACAGGGATTCTATCCACAGTCTGCAGATTTAACTACTCTCTTTGTGTGCTCTCCTAGTATTACATTTTCATGGGGTGAATTAGCTGGTCATCTTCACGGGATTTTCCTTCACTGGAATACAAGTGACATCACTGCTCCACCCTCCTCTGCCTGCATCAATGGCACCACATAAAAATTACGGCCAATACTAAAATTTAGACTCTGATTTCTTTAGCCTTTACCTTTCAGAAGCTCTTCATCCAACTATCCCCCCATTTTCTGGTGCTCTTAGCTTTACACATTATCTTGCTCTTTTTATTTGACACTCTTCAGTGTTGGCAAACTTATCCTTGAGTGTTCATTTTGTTACCAAGGTAAAAATATAATAGTGTGTCCCTCCTTAAAGTTATTTGCAAGCTCTGCACCCCACATCTAAAACAAATCCCTTTCAGACCAAAGCCTTCCAGATATGTCAGGATTAAATCCTCAGCCAGGATGTGGTTTGCAGAGAGGGATTATGCATTGTGCACAAGGAAATGACTCATAGTGATTAGAATAATAATACAGCAACTAATAAGATTTAGCATTATATGGCTTACATTGCACTGTATGGTTTATAGTAACTATATGACTTACTGTTCACAGCTACCCTGAAAAGTAGAAATCATTATTTTTCTATTAAAGTTAAGAATATAAACATATAAAGCTGAATTAACTTGCCCAAAATCATGTAGTTAGTAACTAACATATGCAGGATTCATACCAAAGTACATACTCCTTAAAACCTGATCCTCTTCTATGTTACACTTTCTTATAGTCTTCTTTTTTGTAGTCATCACTATCAAATGCTTACTACAGGATTTTGGTCAATAAATATCTGTTAAATTCATGAATGAACAAATTAATGAGATAAGTGGGTGAATGGAAGAGTAGAGAGTAGGTTTACATTTAGAAATAATTATAAAATAAAGGCCACATGCAGGTGATTAAAGTTCTGATCAGATAATACTGGTCCTTAATGAAATATAAGACAAAATATACCTAAACAGCAAACAGAAACATTCAAGTTTCTTCATTAACTAATCTAAGTAATACTCTTCGCCCTGGGAATCATTAAGACAGAAATGATATCAGAGGCTTCAAAACTTTAGTGTGTGTAACAGCAATCTAGAGTGTGTTTTAAATGCAGATTCCTTGGCCTCACACCCAGGATTGTTCAGTGGTGTGGCTGAGGGGCATATATTTTTTATACCAGCAGCCTGGCCAGACCAGGGGAAAAGACGGATGGCAGAAGGAGACGGTGAACCACCTAAGACAACAGATGAGACCATGTTGCCCAGGGAACCAAGCTAGACCTTATGAATGCGATGCCCCGTGTATCCTGCTCCTGACAACAGATCCCTCCTACCCCTACTCCGGGCAAGGCAGGAGAAAACACTGCACCGAGCATACGCAAGGCTAACAAATGTAGTTGGATAAGGGAAAAGCCCTTCTACTCCAGTCAGGTCCCTGATTGGGGGTCAGGCCAGGAGAAGGTAGGCATATGTGCCATAGAGGTCAAAATGGCAGCAGGGGTTCGCACTGTACCAGAAAAACCTGTCAGTCTAGCCTGGGGAAAAGAAGGGATTGGTTGGGGGGCCAGATCCTCCCCAGCACATGGAAGTTTGGGTGGAGAAAAGCGTCTGGTCAGACTTACATGGGAAAACTGTTATAAACCCAGGGGAAGGAAGGGACAGCCTCTTTGCCCACCTTGTGACCTGCTGGCTGGTACATTTGCAGGGATTTTCTGGGCCTAGAGCCACGTGGCCGATGGCAGCACTGGAAACACACACAGCCTCTAGGAGGGAGCCCAGAGCCAGGCAGCCTCCTGGCATTAGTCTCCAAAGGACAGAGAAGGATGGAGTGGGAATTCTGGGCACTGCCTTTGGTTTAGGCCTTGCTGGGTGCAGCTGATTTGTCTGCATTTTGTAGAAGAGATGAGCCTGGTAAGCCTGGAGACAAGAAATCCCCTGTCCTCTGAGATCGTTGAGCATTTGAACAAAGACCTCTTTCCTTTTTCACCACCCTCTGCCGCCTGAACTTGCCTCCTGGTGATGGTGGGCAGCTGAACCCCACTTTTGTTCTCTAACAGTTTCACAATCACACCAGCTGATTCTGCTACAGAAATCTGTGGATTACACTTTGGGAACCTGTTACTGTAAGAGAGTAGCCAAGATATTTTCTCCTTATTACTAGAAAAGGAAAAAAATAATTTAATTCTTAATAGAGTCTTAGCTAGAATGATCCACTTTCACTGCCTCGGCCCATGTCCCAATATCAGTTTCAGGATCTGAGGACTGTCCTGCGACACTCCAGTGGGGCCACTCACACTCCACGGATCAGTGACACTGCAGGTCTCTGGCTGCACCCGTGGCAGCTCCCACCCGGCAGCAGCGACGAGGACTCCGGAGGCTGTCCACCGGCTGGCCTCAAGCTTTCCTCTCTAAAGTCGCCTCCAAGCTCTTTCTCTCCCTTCCACTCCCTCCTTCCACTTTAGTACCTTTCCTCTGATCTAGGAGTAGAAATGTTCTCTCTGCAGAATTTTATGAATCTATCTGTTGGATTAACCACTGGTTTTTAAAACGAATGAAGTATTTACAGTCTTAGTTTTCTGGTTTGCAGTGGATTGCTGGACAGGGGAAGATAGAGCATGGGCGAAGGAGTTTCCTGAGGGGCAATGGAAACCCCTTAAATAAAACTGCAGTGTAGTCAAAGGGCACTGTAGTCCGCAGAAAATAACTTGATAATTAGTATCATACCTTCAATTATATCAAAGAATCTGCCCACGTGAATAGAAAGGGCAGACTACTTTTTAAATGAGGACAGTAAAAGTAAGGACTCATTGCCTGTGGTGATGTGGTTAAACTTTTCTCCAAAATCTTGAGACTTAGAGACCAAATTAAGAAATAGTAATAGATTTTTAAAATGGGAAATGATCATCAAAAGTTTGGCCATGAAATTTGTACAATCTTTGAAAATGTCATTCTTTCTTAGTACTCCTGAATGATCATGCTTGGATCTCATCTTATAAAAGTACATTGTAAACTTTTGTCTAAATATGATACATTAAACTCTTGTTTACCTAGCTCTGTTGCCTTCCAAATTCCTTTGAATTGATGAGGAGGAGGTTTTTAAAGGGGGAAAATATTCCAAGTAAAAATAAAACAACAGCAATAGCATTATTTAAGCTGAAAATCAGATGGAAAGGCATTATCTGACAGCAAAATAAAAAATCTGACACTGAATCCCAGTCATAAGATTGCTCACCAGCAGAACGCCATTCACATAGTTTCAACTGTAATGCATCTCAAAAAGCTGTGGAATTGTCAATGAAACTGAAGGCACTTGCCTGACCGATTCCTTCCCATCAATCCACACAGCAAAGAAATAACCTGCCTTCACTCCAGCAAAGACCAGCAGCTTACTCTCTGGAGACACTGGAGTCAGGAAACTGAATCCAGGGACACCGGGTGCTACCAGGGGCTGGAAGCGACACTGAAACGGGGTGTGATTGAAGGACTGTTCCAACCCATGAGACTCACGGCTCTATGCCCTCAGGATGGTGGCAATATTCTCTCCCTCGAGCCTGAGGTTAGAGACCTCTCTCAGAAGAACTTACCATAGCAAGCGAAAAAGAATCTATTAATGCTGAAAATCAGACATCATTCAACTACGTTGTATAATTTTTCAGATTAAAGTACCACTTGCTACTGAGAAATCCTGTCTCTATAATGAGAGGTAGCAGTCAGCTTTGCAGTGTTTCATTCCTAATGTATCAGACAGCGAGGTATTTCCAGAGACTTGCGGAAAGGAGTGTTGTGAAATACAGACAGCAAAACAAACATGAGAGAAGAATTAGAAACAAACAGAGCCAATTCCGAATAAGAAAAAACCTTCAGTAATGAAAAAAGTCATAAGGAATACCCAGTGATGCCTGATATGAGGGGGACCAAAACAGCAACCTGGAATTACCTTCTGAGGGGCAGGCCCTTGTAGTATAGACTTCCCCCACCAGGTGAGTGTTCTAGGGACCCATTTCTGTCAGTGAGCACCCGTGGGTGTGGTGAGACACTGCGTTCAGCTTCAGCAATTTTTTTAAAGACTCTTAATGCCTTTGCCCATTTCATGATGGGTAATTTATGAGTGTACCTGCCCAATAGTTTTTGACCAGAAAAGACATGGCCCCCACACCCCACCTTCCCTATTCACCCGATCTGGCCCTGAGCAACATTTTTTGTTGTTTCCCTGGGTGAAAAAAGTCTTCAAAAGGAAATGCTTTGCTGATGTGGAAGAGGTGAAACCAAAAACCATGGAAGCACTAAAAGGCATTACAACTGATGAGTTCAAAAACTGTTTTGAGCAGTGGGAAAAACATCTTGATAGGCATATTACATCAAATGGAGAATACTTTGAAGATGACTGAGGTTGAAGCCTATAAGAATAAATACATAATTTTTTATAAATTGTTATTTTTAAGTCCCCCATCATATATCCTTGGGAAAAAAAAAAGATGTTATTTAAAAATGAAGATCTGGTCCTGGGCTGGTGTGGCTCAGTGGGTGAGTGCCAGCCTGTGAACCAAAGTGTTGCTGGTTTGAGTCCCAGTCAGGGCACGTGCTGGGGTTGTGGGCTGGGTCTCAAGTCGGGACATGCGAGAGGCAACCACACATTACTGTCTCCCTCTCTTCCTCCCTCCCCACCACTCTAAAAAATAAATAAATAAAATCTTTAAAAATGAAGAACTGAATAAAAAATAGAAAATACTTGTATGTGAAACACAAAATGTGAAGTTGGTAAATGATATCAATAGCTAAATATAATGTAAGGTTAGTAGACAATATCTATATTTGAATGAAAGTCCATCAGACATAAATCTTGTATGTATAAGGATATATACAAATAGAGGAACTTAAATAGAATGAAGTTAGCTGAGGGCTAACTAGTTCTGTGGAGTGGGAATCTGGTACCGAAAGGGGGAGCAGGGAACTGCTGTGTTTTGTGTGTTTTTTTTTAATAAACTCTGTAAAACTAATTTTAAAACTACTTTTATGTATTATCTGATACTAAGAAATGTTACATTACAAAATATTTTATCAATATTTAGAAAATTAAAAGTCTTCATTATGTGTGTTTATTTCCTGATAAGTGAAAAACTGTGTGCAATATCTGTCTCTGTTACTATAGCTCCTAATCTTACTGCAGCGCTTGGACACACACATTCTGATCAGGACACTGCAGATGGCAGAACTGCACATGGGCAGCACGCAGTCCTGAAAATTACCTGTAAAACTACTGAGCTATCTGTTTCAAATGCCATATAATGATAGTGCTACCTCTAAAGGCATAGTCTTAGAGTCTGGTGCCTATAACAGGAGCATGACTGTGTGGTACACATTGAATATATTATTCTTTATTTTATGTCAGAGACTTGCACATATAACATAAAAGAAAATCCATTCTTTATAAAATTAGGATTCCAAATGCACCACACACATCAAGAGAGAAACGATCAAAATTTAGTTTACCAGGATTGCTATTGTAACAGGCTCTTGGAGTCCTTTGATACACTATTTAAACATTTATTATATGCAGGGTTCCAGGAAAGCACAAACAAACCAGAACAAATTCTTTTTTTCTCCCTTATGACAGAGCAAGCTCTGAAGAAACTATTTTGTCTGTATGTGTTTCTATGCATTCTAGATTTAGGATAAGGATGAAAATCTGATTTAAAATTGGTTTTCTGTGCTTTATGAGGCTAGCAGATAAATTCCCACAGTATTTTTTCTTGGTTAATAAAATTGTGTCCATGGCCACTAAAAAATACAGGGTCCTTTTTGAAGAATTTATTTTATTTCCCACTCTCACCGGAAGCAAATAATCAAGTTTAACAATTTAAATAATAGAAATTACTCTCAATGTTTCATAGAATAAGTGCTTCATGAATGATTTTTAAATGGATACTGACAATCCTTGTAGGAGGACTTTATTGTTTACAATACATAATTAAATGTGATCTCACTTGATCCCATCAATGTTGTGTGGCAGGCAAGGCAGTCATTTTACTAAGATAGACATTTAGGTTTATGAAAGTTTCAGAAATTGCTCAATGAACAGGAAACAGAATCGGTTCCAGATTTACAACTTCTGACTCTGAGACTGGTACTATCCGAGTTCTATCCCTTTATGAAGTGGGCATTAATAGGCTATAGATGCTTTACTTGAACAAGAGCAAGAGGGTCTGATTTTTAAATTGCCTTTTATGAACGGATGCCTAACTTGCCCTCAAAGCTCAGTTTAGTATTTGAGCCACATGAAGTATTCCATTCTGCTCATGTGTGACTTCTCTGCGTACAGGGAAAGGCCTACCGGGGAAGTGCCCTGACTTCTTTGTCCTTTGACAGACAGCTGAAATTTAATGGTAATGGTAATGATAATGACAGTGCCGATGATGACGACGATGTTCGCAGCTAATAGTGATCACTTACAACATGACAGGCCCTGCGCAGGAGCTGTAATATTTTAATTTACTAAATCCTCATTATACTCTTATGAGAGGAGCACTAGAATTATACTCATTTTACAGGTGAGGAAAATGAAGACCAGAGGTGAGTTGCTTCCCCAGAGACAGGCAGCTAAAAAATGGAGAAACCAGGTGATCTGGCTCAAACACTACCTATGCCTGATGCTTTTAGTTATGTCTTTGTAACATTGTCTCTTTTAGGTGCACATGTAAATTTAATTTGTTTCAGGACTTAGAAACAATGATCTGTCCTGAAGCTTATATTACTTACCTAACATTAAATATTATGTATATTATTATACATATTATGTAACATATATAATTATGTATCATATTATACTATATAATAAAACATACTGTAGAAATGCCTTTTCAATAACCTTACAGTTTCCATGGTATCCAGTTAAGTCCTGAGAAAAGATCACCAAATTTGACAATATTTGCTTTCATATCCATTTGATGCCTCATTAGGTGATATCATGGATCCAAATGAAAACTGTGAATTACTCAATGAGCAAGACCAGAGGTGGGCACTAATTAGTCAGGAAGCAATTCTGAGCCCTAAGCTACTCACTGGGTTTTAGATTTAAGGTTATAAAGCCACATGCATCAAATACGAATACTATCAGGCAAGAGACACCTGGGTGGAAATTAGTCCAGCTTTGGAAATCAACGTTGCCAACCACAAATACTCAGAGTCTTCACATCCACTTAATTTTTTATTACATATTTTTTATTGTTATTCAAGTATTGCTGTCTCCATTTTCCCCCTATCAACTCCCCCACCCCACCCATCCCCCATTCCCACCCTCCAACTAACCCCTTTGGCTTTGTCCATGTGTCCTTTATACATGTTACTTGATGGCCCTTCCCCTACTTTCCCTATTATCTCTCCTGCCTCCCCTCTGGTTACTGTCAGTTTGTTCTTCATTTTGATGTTTCTGGTTATATATTGTTTCTTTCATAGCAGCACAATAGCCAAGTGTTGGAATCAACCTAGGAGCCCGTCAGTAAATGAATGGATGAAAAAACTGTGGTACATTTACACAATGGAGTACTACACAGCAGAAAGAAAGAAGGAGCTCTTACCCTTGGCAACAACATGGATGGAACTGGAGAGTATTATGCTAAGTGAAATAAGCCAGGCAGTGAAAGACAAATACCATATGATCTCACCTGTAACAGGAACCTAATCAACAAAACAAATAAGCAAGCAAAATATAACCAGAGACTTGGAAATAAAGAACAAATTGACACATCCACTTTAAAAGCAAAAACACTTTTCTTATCCTCCACATAATCATATGCCATCCTAGAGAAGTCAGGAAGGCATTAGGAAATTGAATCTCTGTAAGACTAAGAATTTTTCCTATTTGACTGAATATTACAAAAAATAAACTATTTAAGTCACCAGTTTTGAACATGATAATACCAACAATCGAATCTCTAATCCCTTTAGTTGCATTGTGAAAACTTAAGACGAATGCTCATTTAGTCCAAAACTAAACAGAAGCTTTCTATTTTCACTGAACACAAAGGTGTCATTTGAATACACTTGTTTAAATATGTATAGACCTCATGAGACCAGTCGATGATGCTTGTCATTGAAGCATGCCTGTCATCTTCCTTGTCTGTGCCTGTGTCCGTGCTCACCTGTATGATTCTGTATGTGTGCCCTGCCCCTACTTGCGCTCCTCCCTGCCATCACAATCTGAAGCTTGGGTGAATTTATAACTTTAGTCTCACACCCACCTTCCCTTCTTCTTTTCTCCTTTCCTGTTTCTCCTTGCTCTCCTTTTCTTTCCTAGCTGGTTAATTCTGTGGTTATCACAGAAATTACATTCGCAAAAGAAAATCCTGCAGAGATGGATTTTATTGGAAAAACAACCGAAGACTGAGAAGTGGGGTTGTGAGGTGCATGACAGAAGAGGAAAAATAAAATTTCTGCAATGCAGTCTCAGGATGGGAGACAAAAATACCTGGGCCAAGATGTCAAAGAAGACGTGAGGGAGGCACATGAGGAAGATCCTGCTCGACTTGGCTTGCTCTAACAGGAAGGCATGTTAAACACAGTAAAAAGTAGAAATGTCCTCTGTAGTTAAAGGCAGGTCAACGGTGAATAAAAGACCACACAATATGTTTTCCATAATGACTTCCAAATTATTCCACAATTTGCAGCACTCACAGACAGGAGGAGAGTCTCTTTGAATCCCTCAGCTTCAATTATCTCATGCTTTTGCAAATGTAGGTATATGTGCACTGTCAGGAGATCTGGTTCTTTTTATCCTACATGAATTTTTGCTGACTAAACCTTTTTACCTGGATGTCTTCCCCCCTGCCCCCCAGTTCACAGTATCTGGGTAATTCTCTGCTCTAAGTAAATACTCTAAGTAATGGAGAGGTCAGGGCCTGGAGTCAGGAAGAAATATATCTGAAGTTTAGTAAAGCTGAGGGGAGTGGATGCTAAGGCCGGCTTGGTCAGGCCACGGTCAAAGTCAGTGCCATGGACACATCGATGCCCCTGTAACTCCAAGCTGATCAGAAGGGAGCCCTCAGTTGTTTGGATTGCTGTTTCAGCAACATTGTGTAGACTCTCTTTCCACTATCACCAGTGTCTCATCAACGTCAATTCCATTCATTGCCAAATGACTATTTATTTCATACCTAGTTTGTTGAAAGCTCCATACTAAGCACTAGCAGCTGAGGGTAGTCCTCATACTCATAGAACATGGGGTTTCCTCAGCCTGGAACATCTGCTCTTGTGTCCACCGTAAACAAAGTTCCTGCCTGGAGGTAATAGTAACTTCCTTCTCTTCCCTTTTTTATATGATAAAGGCAAAACCAAAGCAGAACAAAGAAAAAATAAAATAATAAAAAGTGGCAGGGAAGGATGACTAGCTTCTCCATCTTGGGCAAATTTTATACTTGCCCTCTGACACTCTGGGCCATAGAAAGATCAAATAATACTAAAGGGCTTAGGTAAGACAGAAACAAAAACTTATTTTGGCACAACATTTGGAATAATTATATAGTACTAAATCTCAACATTAGGAACGTTTTTCCCCTGTGGGTTATTCTCTCAATAGAGGGAGACCATCTTTCCCATGTTCATTACATCCATTTAGTGGCCATGAAGCTCTCAATCCTCCCCCAAGTGCAGTCATGTTTAAAGAGAAACGACATGTAACAAAATGCCTGCAGAAGGATCAGGGACCAAGTGATAGAAGGACCCTGTGTGGGAAATGGGTGATACTAAGAGATAAGGGACCAAGCGAGATGAAAGCAAATGAAGGGACGCCAGTGAAGTGGTTCTCGTGTATCTCTCCACAGTGTATTTGTTCAAGGGAAGCTACTGAAGAAATTTTTTTAAAAAGATTCACCTATTTTCTGGCATCCATGTATCAGTCTCCAGCAACGGGCTATACTGTCTTACATTTCTGAACATTAATGGCAGAGCAGTGTCTAATTAGAAAGAATGAAATTGGATATGGATAGGGAGGATGAAAGAAAGGATAGTGAACTGTTTATAAGACTCTATTTTTCCAAATAACTGATTAAAGGATTTCTAGGTCACGGTCTTTTTATTTTTCCTTATAGGGAATTTTGTTGCCCTCACCATTCTAAGATTGGCATTAAACTCATTGAATTACTTACTGCAAGCCTCTGAGATAGGTAGTATTATGTTACTCATTTTCTAGGAGAGCAAGAGAGACAACTGCCCAATTTGCATTAACAGGTAAGAGCCAGGAATGAAGAGGAGACTCTCTGGCTCCCCCTGGCTGTGCTGTAACATGAGACTCTGCTGCCTCTGAAGCACGGCTTTTCTATACTGAAATAGTCCATCTCACAATGTGAGAAAAACAGTTAATTCCAAAATTAATTAGGGCAATAATTCTAAAGGATCTCATTTGATTAAGGCCCCTCTTTTACATTCTCCACATTTATCATAGTGGGCACCTCCCCTCCAAAAGGAATCACATTCATCTCGGATGACATGGGTACTGGCATGTGATGCTAATCTCCAAAGCTTTCTGTGGACCATCTGAGATTATATGATTTCAAGCTTTGAGTAGTTGAAGAATAGAGACATAAAGTATTTTTGGTTGTTTTTACATGTTTGCACATAATCAAATTCAGCAGAGCTATGCTGAGCATTCGGAGTGAAATGTGATAGCCACAGTTCTCGAGAAATATTAAGAAAGTAAATGAACAAAACAACACCAAACACACAATGAAATGTGTTGGTAAAAAGTGTTTGTCTTATATCACTTAGGAAGTAAAAAGCTTTAAAAAATGGATCAGGCACTCTATTTTTAATGAAATCATTAAGAGTCAGAAATGTCCATATGAACTAAAATTCTCACCACAGGGAAGATTTATAATAAGTAAATATTTATTTATAGAATATAAATGTATAAGATATTTATTGTTACAGGTTTATTATATACAAAGACCCCCCGCATGGTGTTCAACATATTTTACACACCTGCACTGACTGACTAAGAACACTATATGAGGCTTTCCCTAATCAACTCCTAACACATCCTCCCCAGTCCTATCAGTGTGTGAAGGGGCCACACTGGAAAGGTAAAGGTCAATGAAGCTGGTAAATCGTCTTTTTCTCATTGGGTGGGTTTACCCAGAGTTGAGTAACTGAGGGGAAAATAGTTTATCCACCTGGAAAAATGATTAGGTCATTTTTGTAAGAATGTTCCTTGAGCTAAGTTACAAAGATAAGTACATATTCATCAGGAATACAGGGTTACGGAGGAACATGAGTTAAAAACAATGAAGGCCTTGAGAATTTAAAGGATTTATGCACAGCTAGATTCAAAATGTGTCTAAAATGTTTCTGTGTGATGAAGTTGCAATGAAAAATAAGGGTGGTACCGCAGATGAGGCCTCCCGGCCTCACAGCAGGCTTCACAGCCCAGAGCACCAGTTCCGGAAGAGGATTTCCCACAGCGGCTGGTTGTGAAAATTAGCAGGGGGTTGCATGGGTTGCACTGCTGCAGGCTTAGGCATCTTCTTAAAGGCCCTCAGCACTGATTTACTTGGTCACAGTCACCCTACCCTCTAGGGTAGGGAGAGAAGCTTAAAAAGCATTGGCTACATACTGACATACCAACACAGGTGTGGAGAACTGAATCGTCTGGCTTCAGGACAAGGACTGGAGGGGCAGCTCTCTCCAGGTCTGTAGTGCTGGCAAGTGCCATCGTTCCTTTGTCAAACCTCCTCCTCCTCCTTCCCCAACACAGCCTGCAGGCACAGGTGGGCAACGAACACTGTTCTCCCAGCCCTGAGGAATCTCTGAGACTGCCTCACCCAAATCCACACAAGTGGATGACCTGGGCTGCGGACTTCGCTAAAATTTCTCAAAGGTCCACAGACCCCAAACAAACAGCAGCTGGCCTGGGCACACTCTGTACCTCTTGCTCAGTGGCCCCAAGCCCAGCACTAGTAGCAGCTGGACTTGGTTCACAGAATAATCATGCCCAGGCACTGCTAAGCCCAGTAAAGGAAGATACCAAATGCAGACCACTTTGTAGCTCCTACCAGGTGCCCCCAGGTCAAACAGAGGCCTATACCCAGGGCTCATTCCTAGAGGCACCAGAAACAACTCACCTGATGGTGGCTTCAGACTACATCAAAGTATCATCCAATTAGTACCACAAATGATGAAGGGTGAGGGATTTGGCAGGCACCAGAGCTCCCTGCTAAAGCTTATCCAGCATTTTGGGGTCAGCCCCTGCACAAGAGCTTGTCCGCTGTAGTCCCAGCCAGTCATCACAGGCAGTCAGACTGAGAGTCAATCCCACCCACTGACCTGGAGTATTGTCCTGTTGCTACAATACTCCAGGAAAAAGGCCAAAGAAAATGGAGGCCAGCGATCTGCCAGATGCGGAGTTCAAAACACTGGTTTGAAGGATATCAAATGAACTTGGGGGAGGAACTGATGACCTCAGTGAGGACTTGAACAAAGAGATAGGAAAAATAAAAAAGAACATAGACAACATAAAAAGAACCAGTAAGAAACAAAGAATAGAATAACTAAAATAAAGAATGCATTTATTGACAGATTTTCAGAGTGTCTTCCCTTTTTCCCCCAAATGTATAATTAAGTAGAGCTAAAATGCTTGTTTATTTTACTTTAACATAAGGGAAAATACTGCCAATCACATATTAAATGAAACCATTGTTTATGTAAGTGACCATAGATTTTGTCACATAAATTAAAATAAATTATACTTTGCCATTTAGAAGAAATGATACATTTTCATCAGTTCTTTCATGCACTTACAAATTGAAAGCATTCAGTTTCTATGTTTCCTTTTTTTTCTTTTTAGAGTTTACAGTTCTGCTTAGAACACTTTTCATATTTCTGTTATGCTTTTCTTTGCCTTGTTTTCCTTCGACAGGTGACTCTGAGATACCTTTAATAAAGGTGATACATTGCTAACATTTTTTAATTTAACCTAAATCTAGACCTCTAAGAACATCTGTAGATCTCTCTCTACATAAATATCTACTTTTAATGAGCAGTTTATAATGTCACTTCTCTTATGAATCAAAATATTTTAAAGAAAGAAACTTATTGGATTCATAAGTAATACATAAAATGATATATGCAAAAGAAAATAGTTAATAAACTGATAAAGCAAAAACTGCATATTTTGGTGCCCCCAGGAAGCTAATAATGGGAACTGTGAATCACTCTCTTCCAAGCAGAGTGTTGATTTACAGGACTCAGGAAAAATATTTTCAACTGAGCTGAGTCCTCATCTTAGAAACTGAGTAATTATGTGAATTCATCATGTAAATCACATTTCTATATCAAATTGGGACAGGATAGTAAGAAGCTAGGAAAATTCCTTGGCAGGTCAGTAGGGAAACTGAGACAGGTCGCTGAACACAATGGCCAAGCAATTTGCAGCCAGGTGCAGATGGCTACCCGGGAGGAAGGCCTGGCAAAGGCAAAACTGGGAAAACAAGAACATTGCCCCCAGGGTAACCTCTTCTCCCCTGGCCTTTCCTTCTTGGAGATAACATCTAGGCCTCATTTGTATTTTAGCTCCAGGCCAAGAAAAGCAGCAAAACCAGGCAACAGAGAACCAACTGCAATAGCAAAAAACAAACAAACAAAAACTAACCCTGTCCTATCACCTACCAATCAGAGGAGACCATGACCCTGAAAGGGGACACCTGGAGAACTGGTGATTATTCTGCTGAAACCCTCCCCTGAGACCTGCCCTAAAATTCCTACAGGCAAGAAAGAGATAAAAGCCTTCAGACAAAGGAGTGCTCTCCCTCTGGGGAACAGATTGTGCCATTCCCTTTCCTTTCTTCTCTCTGCCCCCACTTCTTCCTTCACAGGCTCTCCTCTCCTAAACTCTAAGGCTTCAGGCAGCTGGCTGCTTGTCCCAGGCTGATCCCCTGACCCTGTCACCAAAGCCCCCTTTTCTCTGACTTCTGTGGCTGCTTCTGTGCTAAGCCCTCCCTTGTTTCACTGTGCCCAGCTTTAATAAACATAACCTCATAGTCACCTGGACTTGTGAAATTTTCCCTACACAAAGTCAAGAACCCATTCTATACCACTGGCCCTATATAGACCCACTCAGGAGGAGGCCACTGTCCCGTAACAAAATTAATTGGAGATTCTGCCAGTGAGTAGGTAATTTTGGAGGGACTCATTAAGAAATTAATCAGTGATGATAAATAAGTTGAATGCATTTCCTGGAAGTTTTTGATATGTATTAGTGCAAACATCCACAACAAGTTATTGTTTATAACCTCAAGTTTATTGGACCAAAAACAGGGTACATGATTTTACTAATTTGAATATTCAGCTACCTTGTTGTTTTAAGACACTCTTGTGTTAATGATGCAGGGTGCAGCCAGGAGGGGGGGGGCAAAAATAGGGATTTGGAATGGGGCCCAAAACTCAGGGTGTCCAGGGAATATTAGAGGGACATATAAGATGTCCTCATCCCTTCCCCCACAGGTATGAGTTGGGGGAAGGGAAACATGGAGCAGGGACATGCATTGCTGCTAATCCATGGCATGGTCATTTAACATATCTATAGCCTTTGGCTGGTGGCTTGGATGTGTTAAATAGCTGTGGCCATGCTCTGAGCCAGGAGGATGGAAAGGACTCCCCCCCCCCAAGATGTGACTGGGGGAGGAACCTCAAGTCACAGTGCCTGCATGGGAGCTTGGAGAGGATTGGCTCCAGAAAATGGGGATACACCTGCCCAGACTCATGATGGCATCCCCAAAAAACTTGGAATGTGCAGGAATGCTGGCAGGTGTAACTGATTATAGGAGGAGTCGGGAGTGGGGGCACAGAGGAGATTTGGCGCCGGGATTTAAACAGAGACGCAGCAGCCATTGAGAGAGAATCCACTGGTTTTCAGGATAGTTAGGACTCTCACAGCCCTGTGAGGGGAAAATCACCATGTGGCTTTAGCAGAGAATTGCCACTTGGCTTTGCCCAAGGGGAGACCCTCTTGCAGCTTTGCCAGAGGGAGAAGATTCTAGGCAGTTGTCACCAGAGTGCAGACCCCTGCAGCTTAGGTGAAGAGGGAGAGCCACATGGCTTTGCCAGAGTGGGGACCCCTTCCCCACAGCTTTGGTAGAAGAAGGACCACGTGGCTTTGGGGTGCTCCCTTTGTCTGTGTGGCCTGGGAGCAAGAGAGACTGCCTGGAAGAAGGGTGAAAGAACTCTTGCCAGTAGGCCATGAGACGGTGTCACATGGCTTTGGATTAATTAGAGATCCTTGACACAGCTGACGGGTGTCAAGAGCCTGGATCCCTGACGTGTGCTTCTCTTCCTTGCAATTACAGTACCCTGAATTAGGGCAGAGGGAGATAGGAAACACTGTGGGCGGCTGTGGATATCCTAAAGGAGTTTGATATTTTAATGAAGATGTTAGGTCACTACTTTAACTCTGTATAGCATTAAATAAACATTTCCTTTCCTTTTCACAAATCTCTGGCTTTGAGAGGCATCTTTCCATAAGGTGGCGGACAATAACGGACCTTCTGTTGCTCTGTAACATTAAGATCTTAAAATATACTGTATTCAACATACAATTTTATTTTTTAATATTTTATTTATTTATTTTTAGAGAGGGGGAAGGGAAGGAGAAAGAGAGGCAGAGAAACATCAATGTGTGATTGCCTCTCACGTACTCCCTATTGTGGGCCCAGCCTGGCCCACAACCCGGGCATGTGCCCTGACTGGGAATCGAACTGGCGACCCTTTGGTTCACAGGTCAGCGCTCAATCTACTAAGCTACACCAGCCAGGGCTTAACATACAATTTTCATTACAAAGGATTCTAAGAAAAAAACTGACTTCATAAAATTACATCAAAATTCAAATTACACAGTACAGTTGACTCTTTTCATCCTAAATCTAAAGAAGGGCAGAAAGTCATATTTAAGTTAATGAATCTATAATCAGGTGAATACATAAAAATAAAAGAAAATCTAGAAGTACTTTCTGAAAGATATTGGACCATGAGATCTGATTGAAGAAGCAACCACAGTACAAAATATTTCCAGAGAAAGCAGTAAGAAGGCAGTGTGGGGATTAAAAAAAAAAAAAAAAAAAAAAAAAAACTAATACTTTTCCTCCAACCTTCTACGTTCTTCTAGGTTAGGCTAATAATCAAATTAACAGAGATAGATGAAGAGGAGAAAATCAAGTTTTAATGTATGTGCATGGAGGAATTCACATAGGCATGATAATTCCAAACACAATGAGGTAACTAACAAACTTTTTGAAAAAGGAGAAAAGAGAGGATGAGGTATTAGATTTAAGAAGTGATAATTGCTATTAAAGGTTGTCGAGGAAGAGGGGAACATATATGACAGGAAAATTTTTAATAAAGACTCAGAAATAATATGACATGGGGTATTTAGGCTAACAGGTAGCTGTCTCTAAAGCCTCTTTGCTTACTGTACTTAATTCATATTAGGCTAAGTGACATCTCCCAAGATTTCTTTCCTGAAGCAAGTTTTTCCAAATCTCTTGGGCAGGACAGGGGGGTGGCAAGTCCAAGGCTCCCTCCAAGTCTTATTTCCTAAAAGAAATAAACAGCTTAAAATCAATTCCCATAAAGGCCACTTCAGGGTGGCCAAACTTTGGTCCCTTCAGCAGGTACCCCCTTTAGGGGCAAGGGAATCTTGGAGGAGTTAGATGCGAGACCATGAGGAGGATGGGATGCACCTGCCTCACATTTCAGGTCCCAGCCCGTAGTGCAGGGCAGCAAAGGAGGCCTTGGCTCCAAGGATGGGAACAGAGGCAGGAGAGTGTCCTGTCAGCATGAAGATGGATGGGAAAACCATATCCACTGCTAATTTGTCTCCTTTTGCTCTAATATGTTTTAGAATTAGCTCATTAATAGCTAATTAATAATTGTAAAGAACAACTGTTGTCATTTTTGGTTGGTTTGCACTACATCTAAAGATAAGTGTAGAGAGAAATGACATATTTAAAATATTAAATTTTCTTTTTCATTTCATTTATGTGGAATCTTTTAATTTTTAATAGTTTTTTAAGTTTACTCATGATCCATTAGATGTAGCCTTACATTTATGTGCTATCTTTTAATTTTTTAACAGTGCTTTTATAGTTTATACATGATCTACTAGATTTAGTCCTAAATCTTTGGTATTTTTGATAAAACTGGAAATGGTTCATTAAATTTAATTTTCTTTGTTGTTGCTGTTGCTGATATATAAAACTAGAGTTGATAAAAAAAGTTAATAATTTTATGTAATGACCATTTTCCAGTGAACTTGCTAAATTTATTTATAAATTCTAAGAGTTTACCTAAGGAGTCACTTAGATATTAGGATAAAAATAAATGTATCTAATTGTAATTATTTTATTTTTTTCTTTGCCCATTAGATCACCCACATAAGTGGTATATGGAATAGAAGGTATGATGTTTGATCTTTGGCTTATGTGTTTATGAAAGAGATTTGTCCTAGGCAGAGGCCAGAAATAATAATTTAGACTTCAGTAAAAAAACATGGGTATATCTCAAATGCATAATGTTGGGTAAAATGTCAAAATTGAATGAAATTTGTAGCAAAAATACAATTTATGTAAACTAAGAACTTATACATGCAAACATACAAAATATAGTCTAAATAAATGTTTGGAAGGGAACTATAAGGTGTACAGTAAATACCCAAGAGAATGGGGATGAAGAATAAAAAGAAATAAAATAAAATAAGGTTAAAGAAGAGCTTTATGTATACTGATAGAGATTTGTATGCATTTAAATTAGAGGTAAGGACAACTTATTCTCTACTTTAAAAGTAAAACAATTTATAATCAAAGAAAGTTGCCTTGGCAGATAAGAAAATGAAATACCAAGGTACTGTACCAAAACATTACAAAAGAAAAGGTCAATGAAACACAATAGGATATGCAAATAAAATAGGTAATATACAAACTTGTCATATAATGGAAGAGATATTTTAAATGCGTGGGGCAAACATGCATTGTTAAAAAATTATGTTAGCAACACGTCTCTTAGACAGGTAAATAAATGAAATTTTGTCATCAACATTCTCTAAAATTTATGATAAGTACTATTACTATATACATTTTAGGAATGAATAAAGTAACCACAGTGAATATATGTCACAGGAGATCACTTAGTTTGACAATCCATTGAAATTTCACAAATATAAACAAATTAGAATATGCACTATAAAATATTTCTGACATTACACAACATTAAAGAAATTTAAAGACAAATGCCAGCTAAGGAACAAAATTCAGCAGTGTGGTAGTCAATCTCTAATTATTTATACCAATATTAATTAGATGTATAGATTTAAAAAACATGAAAAAGGACCCAATAAAAATGCAAATGGCTAATAACTATGTAATTGTTACCATTGGTGTTTACCTAGATGTTGAAAAAGGGAGCAAAAGGGACGTAGACATTGGGCTTAATAAACTGGAAGAAGGAGCCTGCTTGCAATCGAGGAAACAAGAGCTTCACACCTCATGGGACAACAGCATTGCTTTGCCAAGGAATTAACACTGTCCCCTTACCCCCTGGGTCCTGGATTGCTGAGGGCTATAAGGGGAAGTGCTGCACCAAAGAGGCCTGTCAGTCTAGCTAGGGGGTGTAAACTTATATAAATCTAATGGAAGTTAGGGAAGTTGACCAGTCATTTTGAGAAAGTACCTGGTCCATCCCAAACCCAAGTTCCTGGATATCACCTCAGGGGAACAAAGAAATTCTCTCTTTTTCATGTGCCCTGTGTTAATATGGTACATGAACCAGTCCATGGAGAGGAGGTACCTGTCCTCTCCTTTGCCTCCAGGAGGGAACCTGAATACCAAGGCACAGCAAGGGACTACAACTGGAAACACATGCTAAACCAGCCAGATGCTATACTGAACTGGACTTTAATGTGGAGCATAATCTCTGCGCAGTGGCCTTCATCCTGATGCAACTGAAGACAAGACTGGATTTTTTCCATGATGAGACAGACAGAGACAGGTCACTGGGAAGTCAGGAGGGCAACCCCTTAATAGTATATCACCAATAAACCATATCTCAGAGCCCCATCCTCCTGTGCAGGTCTCAGGGGATTCTTTTCCTCTGGAACCCTACTTCCAGCAATAACACAATAAGATGCCCAATCTAATTTATTCAAAGAAATAGAATTTTAAAAATTGAAATTTTATGTGTCTTCTATTATATTAGGAAATCTAACAAAATGTACAATACAAAATTATATTTATAATGTTTGAAAGAATTTTCCCTTATAATCTATAACTGGAAGTTTTAATTAATGCCTATACTTAGATTAAAATTTGCTATTTCAACAGAAATTAAATATTTATATGCACTTACTCAACATTTTTAAATTTATTGTATAAATATAATTTATAATTTGTAAATGGATTAAAAAGTCATTTGTAAAATTGCAATATTTTTCATATTAGAACAATGTTTCTTATAGTAGACTAGTGACCTAATTATTTCACGTCCCTAAACAGATTAGTATGTGTCCCTTGAAATGATATACTATATTCACATTTGGCACACACATATTAATATATTTGAATGGAAAAATCTAGTTACAGAAATAATATTATATATTGTATATGTAAAAAGAATGTGAAAAAGCACCATGATTTTCTGTAAGGAATAATACAATATGAATAGGTTAGAATGAGTAGGTTGAGATACCTTTTAGCCATATCAATATATTGTGAACGCTTTACTTTTAATGACTCATCATCTGTAATTTAAAATGGCAAAGTTATACACTCTTGCCCCTCTCGAGGATGGGAGAGAAGGAAAAAGGAAGAGAGAAAAATCCACGCAAAATGGCCGCACGTGGGTCCCTTTCCTTCGCAGCAAGTGCACTGTAAGCACTTAGAGACTGTTCCCCGAGCGCACTGGATGGTGTGATGTTCCAGCAGAGAGCTGTCTGATGTTTTGTGAGCAGAAGCTGTAAATGCCTGCAAATTGATGCTATTCTCCAATTCGGGTTATAAAGGGGAAGCAGATGTTCATGAGCAACTAACCCAAACACATTGAGAAAGGCTACAGACATTTTCCCGTTTCAATTACCATAATTTAATGTCTAGAATACATGCCCAAATGCTTTTCATGGCAGAAAATCAGCACATCCCCTGTAATGCAAACCAAGTCCCCACACTCTTTTGTATGTATTGCTCATTTTCAGAGACAAAATCATTACACTGAATATGAGTTCAAAATGTTCTGAAGTGCTTTTGTTGGTATATTTTCAAAGATTGCAAAGGTTTGTTACCCTGTAATTTTCATTATGGAGTCCTTATAAGAGTTTTAACTTTCTAACATTTTCATTCTGTGACTTTTTGCAATTGCTAGTATTTAGTGGAATTTACCAGACCAGTTCTCAAATAATTATAATGAAGTCCTGTTAGCTGGTGCTTCTCTTTTCAGAAAGTTGCCATCAAAGGGCAAAGGTACCTTCTTTTGGAGTATGTAAAATGATTAAGAATCTTAAATATGAACAATTTAGTGCAAACTGCAAAATATTTTATTTTTCTAAGGTAAAAAAAGAGCATTATATAAACATAGAAACACAAATACGAAAAGAGTGGAAATATTGACAGTGGTTTGTGTACAAAAAAACTTAAAATGAGTATAATTCTCATATATATACATCAAAATGTATTATCATCAAAAATGTGTTAGTCATTTATCATTGGTGGATACTCTGAAAAGTTTGCATTTCTCTTTTTATTAGCATCAGTATTTTGTAAAGTTTCTGTTAATATGCATTAAGAAAAATTCTAAGTACCTGAGGTGATATAGAAAATATACTTTGAAATAAAATTTAAAGAAATATAAAACACAAAATTTTGATGTTCTCTCTCATACTTCAAACTGAATAATTGCTTATATTTGAATATAGTCATGTATTTTCATAAATTCTTATATAGTAATATAATAAATTCATTGCAAGGACAACAACAACAAAATATCTCACCACCATAAGAAAGTATTTGGATCTTTGTGTATTTCTTTAACATAGTTTTTGTTTGTTTTTATTTATTTGTTGATCATTGGAAAACCTAAGAGTTTTTTGTTTTTCTGTTTTTTTTTAAGGAAAAGAGCATTCATAGGGAAAAGAATTGAACATTACAGCTATGATAAGTAAGTCTTTTCTCCCTGACCTTCAGTTCCTTAATCTTTCTTCCAATAACGAATAGAGTTACCTATACATAATGTATTTGTCCAATTAGATTCTACAGATAAAACAGGGATTGTGTGTGTGTGTGTTGAATGAGTATTTATATAAAAGGATAACATAATGGTTTTACATTTATGTAAATGGTTATTTACTGTTCTTTATTCATTAAGAACACTTGCTTTTAATTTTTCTTAATTAAGTGATGGCATATTTTTCTATTGTTTGACTCTAGCGTAATTTAATAGATCCCATATTGTTAGAGGTTTTGTTTATTCATTTCAGTGTTTTATACTTCACAATTTAATCAAATGATTGGTCTCTGTGCATACATGTGAGTGTATTCACTGGATATATTTTTGAAAGGGAAATTTCCTGGTCAAAAGTAAAAACTTCTTTTTCTTTTTAAAATTTATTTTTTAATTTTAGAAAAGAGAGAGGAAGGGGAAACAGAAAGAAAGCAAGAGAGAGAGAGAGAGGGGAGAGAAATATCATTTTGTTGTTCCACCCATTCATTCATGCATTCATTGGTTGTTTCTTCTTTTTTCATGCTTGTTGTTGATTATGATTATTATTGATATTATATTCTTTTCTTTTTTAATTTCTTTTTCATTGTATTTTTCCCATTACCATTTATCCCCCTTATACCTTCCTCCTTATTTCTTGTATGGGCCCTGACCAAGAGTGGAACCCACAGCCTCAGCATATTGGGATGATTGTAGGAGACCCTTCTGCGCTGCGTGGGCCCAGCTCCCACTCAGAGATGCACAGGACCCATGCCCATGGATAGGTTCTCCCATGGGGAATCAGGCCTATATTTGTACCTAAGCCACTTTGGGACTTGCTTTTGTTAAAACTCCCTCACCCTGAATTGAAACAGCAAGTGCTTATTGTAACTTTCTAAAATCCATGCTAAACCTTCCTAGGATGAGTGTAGCTGGCTCAACCATTTTTCCCTTCTCATTTGCAAATATCCTTCTTCTGTGATGTCATTAGCAGCAGCATCTCCTTTGTTGTCTGTAAAAAATAACCACCTAAAGCAAACCTGTGCGTAGTAAATGAGGACCATCATGTAATGCACTGAGAAACCCAATAAAGGCTGGTCATGGCAAGGGCCAAGGCTTTTGCTCCCTTTGAGAGAAAAGCCATGCTGTCCCCTTTCCTCTACCGGACTCAGTAGTCCATGTGAATGTCTCATTTCATCCATAATGATACGGACACTGTGGGCCAGTGTCTACATCAGATGGTGCTCTAATCAACTGAGCTAACTGACCAGGGCTCAAAATCACAACCTTTAAAACATATTTTTGATATATAGTGTAAAAGTGTTCTTAATACATTTTAAATAATATATATCAATGTATCATTGTAGTAGTTCACATACCTTTGCTAATGGAATATATTTTTTATTACTAAAATATTTTAGGTAACTATGATTTTAATCTGCATATATTTATTTCCCTGGATCTTTGCAGCCATTTAAAAGTCATTTGCCTGTTTTGTGCATGTTGTATATATGTGTATGCAATACCTATTTATGTCCTCTGCTATTTTCTCTTAGACTGTTTGTTTTTTCACATTACCTCTAAGAAATCTTTATGTACGAGAAAATTAGCCTTTGTTAGCCATATTCCTTGCAAATATTTATTTCCTATTTTATTATTCATATCTTTGTGTCCAGTTTCCCTTCAAAATAAGAATTTATTGGCCAGGCTGCTGCTCTGGGCACTGCCAGTGGAGAGTCTTCAGCTGTCAGCCCTCTGCACAAAGCCTCCCTTCATTTCCTTTGCTCTCGGCAGGACAGGCCCTTCCAGAGGCCTGGTATTCAATGCTGAGTCATGCTGGGGTTAAAAGACCCAGAAATCTGCCCTAATCTGAGACAACTCTAAGGTTCCTCTAGGATCAGCTGAGGTTGGCGTACAGTTTGCCTTTCAGTTTAGTTTAACTTCTCTCTCTGTCCTCACGTATTTCCTTCTTCCTTCAACAGATGTTGACTCTAAGGACACTTCTTAATAAACACCCTGCACACTAAATTGTGAACCAGAATTTGCTTCCCAAAGAGTACGATCTTTGTCCTCCACTGTCACATACTCAACATTTACAGATACACTTGAGACCTGCTTTATATTCTTCCTCAGTCCTATATCTGCCAATCCAGAGTTAAGTTCATTCCTTTGTCCATATATAATATTTTATATATTTTTATTACATATATCTATAAATAACATAAATCATATATTTTTTAATTTTACTAAAAATCAGAATTATCATTTGGAGAGTAGGTTCCTTGTAATACAGGCTTCCCCCACTAGGTGAGTGTTCTAGGAACCCATCTGTATCAGTGTACCAGTTGGTGTTGTTGTGAGAGGCTATGTTTGGCTTCAGTGAATTTTTTTTCAATACTCTTTCAACATGTTTGCCCTTTTCATGATGGATGATTTACATGAACAATGTGTGGCAATAAAATTTTGTTTCCTGTTGGGGAAAAATGTGGTAGAAATGGTTGTTATGTGATAGTGAGCTTACGAAGAAGGTGCTCTGAGTAAATCACAAATTTACAAATAGTTTTCTCATTTTAAACAAGGTGAAATGTCAACTGATGATCAACCCTGTTCCAGGTGTCCTTTGACCAGCCAAAGTGAAGAAAATATGGTAAGAAATTGTCAAGCCATGTTGGAAGCCTGCCGTCAGACTAAAGATGAACTTGTAGAGTTCCTGTCAGTGAATTTTATGTGAAGATTTAGGCATAAGATGAGTAACAGCAAAATTCATGCCTTGCTTGAACACCAGAACAAAGAGAAAACCACCATGCTGTGGAGGAGCAGTTGGAGGCTGACCCTGATGTTTTCCCCAGAGTCATAACCAGAGATGAATATTGGCGCCATGGTTAGGACCCTGAAACAAAACAACAATCTAACCAATGGAAAACTGCCACACCCCACCACTCAAAAAAAAAAAAATGTTCTGGGAGGGATTGTGCACTCCAAAAGTGTTCCCCCAGGTAAAATGCTCAACTAAAGCTTTTATCTGGAAGTTTTGAAAAGGTTGCATCACAATTTGTGGAAGAAACATCCCAAGTTGTGGCAAAGAGGTGACCGGTTCTTCCACCATGACAAAGCGCCTGCTCACACCTTGCTGAGTGCTCAGCAGTTTTTGACCAAAAACTGAAACATCATGACCTCTGCCCCCTACCCTCCCTATTCACCACAGCAATCTTTCCCCCAGCGACTTTCTTTTGTTTACCTGGTGAAAAAAGTCCTTAACGTGAAATGTTTTGCTGATGTGGAAGAGGTAAAACAAAAAATGGCAGAAGTGAAATAAGCCAGTGAAATACCATATTATCTCACTTATAAGAGGAATCTAATGAACAAAATAAACTAATGAGCAAAACAGAACCAAAGATATGGAAATATGGAACAGACTGACAATGGCCAGAGAAATAAAGGAAGTGAGTAATGGTGGGAAAAAAGGGAAGGAAGGAGTCAAAGAACATGTATGAATGACTTGTGGACGTGGCCAATGGTGTGAGGACTGACTGGGAGCGGGGGTGAGTTGTGAGAGGGGGGCAAAAGGGGAAATTGGGACAAGTTTAATAGAATAAACAAAGGTTAAGAAAATGGCAGAAGCACCAAAAGGCATCAAAATTGATGAGTTCAAAAATTGTTTTGAGCATTTGAAAAAAAGTGTCTTAATAAGTATATTGCATCAAATGGAGAGTACTTTGAGGGTGACCGAAGTTTAAACATGTAAGAATAACTATACAATTTTAATAAAAAATAGCTTTTTGCCCCCTTGTATACATATATCTATATATAATGTAGAATATCATTTTGGACACTTAAATTTTTCTAAGGCCCTTCTCAAAATATGTCACCACTTAATTGCTTAAACTAACATTCCCTTAAATTCTAGTCCATTTATTTTATCTGCTATAAGTATTTCATCATATAACTATATCTGCTTTCCTGCTAATGGTCATTTAAGTTGTTTTCTGTTAGAATTTTTTTTGTCAAGCAAATGTATACGAGTGTCTCTAGGTATACATATATATACACACACACATACACACACACCCCTATATAGACATATACATGTTTGTGCATGTATATATGTGTATGTGTGTATATATATATACACACTATGGTATATACATATACACATATATATGCTATAATATATATACTAGGTGTGGAAATGCTTGTTTCTAAGAGATGGAAACTGTTAATACTACTCAAAAATTCCAAATTCCTTAAAGCTGAGATCTCATGATTGTCATAATATTAAAACATGTTCTCCAAATAATTCCTTGCTCATCCATTAGATAGGCAGTTAGATGTAAAAAACATCTTCTGTTAAACTAGATTTTAACTGCACAGCAGGTGGAAGATGAATTTGAGACATTAGCCCTGTTGATGATAGGACCCTCATTCCAGTCCCTGAAGTGGGACATTTGAAAGCCACTTTTGGAAGGCTTTAATTGTCTTATAATGATTTTTAAAATATTCACTGCTTATCATTGAGCCTTCTTTTTCTCCATTAACCTCATAAATCTCATGCTGTAATAAGTTCGAGGTCCTGGCCTATTTTTTTTTATAAGCACCATTAGCTTCTAAGTTAGAAAAAGTCTCCAGGCTCTCTTGGCTCTTTTAGGATCTTGGAATTCAAGGTATTTCTGCACTTGTTACCTTCAATTATTAATAAAACAAGGGAGAAAGCAAACATTTCCAAAATGTGTTTTTTTTTCAAATTTTAATTTGTGAAAGGATATGAAAACTGGGCTTTGCCTCTCCTCCCTGTTCTCAGACACTAAAGTAATGCCCTGCATTACCTTTTCAGGGAGTGCCCTTATCTGGGAGACAAATGGGCCAGGAAAAAAGTACCTAATGGAGTCTCTGCAGACTCTTTACTATACCATCCCTGATTTCTCTGCCATGAACAGCTCTGACTGGCTAAATCTCCTCTCATGTAACAGCTCTTCCTCATACTATAATTAATAACTGAGGAATATCTAATATCTCTGCCTCAAGGATACTCCAGCTAAAATAGCTGAATGTCATTCTTTAATACAGGTTCAGATCCTTCCCAGTAGCAAGCATGTGGATTCTGTGCAATTGGACATACCTAAGCTTTCTCTGAGAAGAATGTGAAATGGTTGAGTAAGAGACAAATTTGAATCCCAGTTCTGCTACTATTTGCTTGTGTTTCTTCAGGGATATTAATCAATATTTTTTCAAAATTTTAATTGCTTTATCTGCAAAATGAAAATATTTAAACCTCTTAGGCTATTTTTGATAATTAACTAGAAAAATTCATATGAAATTTCTCAAAGAGTGCCACATAGCAGTCACATGATAACTTGTTTCTTCTTTCTTATTGCTGTCTCTTGTTTCATTTATCTGGAATTTCTGAAATTATTTCTCATATACCTTTAATTGAATGATAAATTCATTTTATTTAAAATATTCACAATGAATTTAAAATAGCAAAATATAAGAGATTTCAAATGCTGAAATACTGAAATAACTATAATTGTTTACTTTTGCATCAAATAAATTATTTTATTTTTGTCTATTTACAGGCATTGTAGATTTTATGTTAATATTTCTGGCTTTATCCTATGTCCCACCACTTTTATTTCCAATCCATGGTGATATTTCCAGTATGTTGTATTTCTGACACATACCCTTATTCTTCAGTGCATACAGGGTCAAATACATGGGTGGGCAAAAGGAGGTTTACAGTTGTGAGTTTATGAAGCACAGAGCTTATTCTTGCATTATTATTTATTAATTATGGGTTATTTGTTATTATTTACCTACTTGCCAACCCCTGTATTTCTCTCATGAACTCCAGTAAGATTTCCAGTTTCTCACATTTTGTATATATACCAGGTAACTTTATCATGTTTTCCATGACTTATCCTGAAAAACAGGCTCTTGAAAAAATTTTTATTATTGTATGCTGAATGCCCACTAATGATCATTTCAAAGTGAATGCATTTATGACTGTCTGATTTAATGCATTTTTTCCTGGTGATTGAAACTTCTATAACTAAGTCAGTTCATTTTCATATTACTTCCTTCTTTGTAGAAAACAAAAAATTCAGATAAAGAGCAATATATTTATCCATGCTGTTGGAACTATATGCTCTTGAGAATGCAGCACAAGAAATAAGTACAAAATTTTGTAAAAGAAATCAAAGTGTGTCATCTAAATGAACTTTGAAAATTAGAAGGGAAGCTAAGAATATGTCACATTTGTGGGTAAATGTTTCAAGGGAAAGAATGTTTATACAATATTGAATATGCTATGGACCACATTACCATTGCAAAGCATATGTTCTATGAACGTAAAAGAACATAAACCCACTATATAGATTAAAATAGCAAAATTTGGACTCACATGAGAGAAATGTTCAACTTCTAAACTTTAACAAATCCATAATGAACTTACAAATTGAGAATTAACACCTGTTCTGGATCATTATCACTAGTAAAGTGCCAAGTGGAGATTTGTTTGTATGTGAGAAATGCTATTATTCTTCAAGGTCAGCTGCTAATATGTATCATTTACATAAATGTTTCTATTAGCAGCCTCAGATCAATTTTGGAAAAAAAAAACAGGTAGAGTGTGACTTATTTGCCAATTTTTTCCAGTAGGATAAATTAGGAGAGTTATTTACCCGGAGTTGCTGACCAGAAAATTTCCACAGCTGTAACCGGGATAATACTACCTTGGAACAAAGTGATGACAGATGGACAAATGATGCCTAATGGGTAGCCATATTCAGAAGTATACTGGGTACTAGCCACGAGGACAACAAGGGTGTTGAAAGAGTTGTCTCAGCACTCTTCAGGAGGGATTGGACCAAATATATGAACCTCACTGATTGTTCTTCTCTGTGGATCATAAGCATACTGCCAAGTAGATTCTCACATTCTAACACTGGGAATGAAGATCCATAATCCATGTACTTTTATATAGCAATGTGTCCCCCATACATACCAATGACAAGTTGGAGTCATATGAAAGGACAAAAGAGATAAGAAGCAAAGAATGGCTCAAAAAGGAAGGAGGAAAAGAGATAGAGGCAGTACTGCATTCCTGTCTCTGTATAATAAGTACCCAAAAAGACAATTTTGACAGATTACATACTGCTTAGTTCAGATGCTAGTAACATGTAGAAAACCCAAAGAATAGTTGCCAATCAGAAATATTATAGTTTAATTCCATCAGTTAAAGAATCTCACAAAATTTTAGTGTTCTTTCAAGGGAGGAAATCTTTGTTCCAATTAAATTTTAATTTTGCTAAAATTGCATTTACTTCAATGTAGCAATATTTGATATCCTAAAAGTTATTTACCCCAACTTGGAGCCAACAATCTGAGCAAAGCATCTTTATTAGGAAAAGTTAATGATTTTTGATACAGAAAACACTTTGATTATAGATGTAAAAATAGGTCTTTTAGTAATGATTGGAAAGTAAAGAACTGTAGGTAAACATTTATTATATCAAATTCATTCTTTCAAACTCATGTTTAATATCAACCTTGTGCAAGACAACATCACAGACACCTTAAGAGATGTGGATATATAAGCTATGATCACTGATCTCAAAGAGGTGAAGTCTCAAAGAGAAAATGATATATATATATATAAAATATGTATGAGCAAATATATGTTTGTACATATACGTGTGTGTGTGTGCATGTAAGCAATAACAACTCAGGTTGAAAAGTTTTAAAGAACATAAGAAACAGAAAAATAAATGGCCATGTGCACTTAGAGAAGAGAGGGAGTTTACGGGAAGGCCCAAACTAAAAAAAAAAAAAAAAAAATTGCTGCTAGAAATGATGTGATGGGTAAGCAAGCATTCAAAAGATTGTTCCCTGCCCTGGCCAGGTGGCTCATTTGGACATCTTGCACACCAAAAAGTTGCAGTTCAATTTTGGTCTGAGCACATCTCTAACTTGTGGGTATGATCCCTGCCCAGGGCACATACAGGAGGCAATAGAAAGCAAGAAGCAAATGAAGACTTAAAAAACAACAACAACAACAACAACAAAATAAAAAAGCTTGTTTTATGACTGATCTCACTTCCCCCCACTCACCCTCTGACAGATCCCAAATCTCCTTTTCTGATCAGTCCCCACTCTCCTCCTGCATTCTGCTCCTCTCTGTCTGAGAAACAACTGTCAAGACCTTCCTTCAAAATAACCTCTCTGAAGTAGGGGCTTGGATGCAGTAATCCAGTTTGCCAACACACATTGTTTGAACATGGAAAGTTATCTAAGAAGTTGCTGAAAAACTTCTTTGTTACTTATTAGTCCTTTATTGTAGGGCTCATAAAAAGTAGTAAGCTTCATGTAGAGTACATCATGGTTACAACAATCAGCCACATAGTTTGCTTTCTTTAAGAAAATTAACCAAGTTAGAAGCAGTAGTGAGAAAACAGATGCTGGACTGGGGATAAGTGAGAAAGAGAGAGAAAGAAGTGCCTCCTTATACTGAGTCACTACTTTTATTCTATTATTTTAATGCAGCCTGTGTGCTTTATTCAAATACATAAAACTTTCTTTAAAATTGTTATATAACAATTGCATGAAGCTGTATATAATCCAAGCTTTCCAATGTGTGTTAATTTTGCTGTAACCTAGTTGGGGTGGGTGTGTATATATATGTATGTAAATTAACCATAAACACTATATAGGGGAATATATATATGTAAACTAACCATAAATCAGTACGTTCTCTTCTACGACAAGATAATATATATAGAATTATAAACAAGGGGTAATTAATTGTATATCTTATTTTTAATTTTTGGTTGACAGCATTTGAAGGGTGTTTGAAAGATTTCTGTAGTATATTTAAATAAATTTTGTAGATTGTCATCCCTTATCTCTATCACACTGCTAATCATATATAATTACAAAAAATAAGTGGAAAAAATACTTAAACTTTGAAGGCACCTTTAATTTCAGTGAGATAACTTATATCTGTTTGGTTGTGGGTATTACTAATGTCTGTCACTTGGGGTTCTTTCTTACAACTACGAAGTCTGTATAAGCTATTCTCATTAAACTACAATACATTCAGGTTCATTTCTTGGTTTGGTTTGAGGTTAAACAAAAAAAAATTATATATTATAAATTAAGCATTTTCAACTACTATATTAGGTAACTCTCTCCAAATTTTTTAAAATTTTTTCAAAAAATATTTAGATTTACAGAAAACTTGCAGAGATATTACAAAGTTCACATATATATACACCTCATTCAGTTTTTCCCATTATTTGTGTTTTATGTGATAGCAGTACAAGCTAAGTTTTGTTAAAACTAATAAATTAACCTTGGTATTGACTATAAATTAAACTCTAGACTTTATTTAGACTTCACTGGCCTTTTAATTAATATCCTTTTTCTCTTACAGGGTCCAATCCAGGAAACCACATCGCATTTATTAATGTAATTGTATGTCCCCAGTCTCCCTTGGTCTGTGACATTTTTTTCAGATTTTTCTGGTTTTTCAAGAGCTTAACATTCTTGGGGACTGCTATCCAGATACCAAGTAGAATGTCCTCTAATCTATATTTGTCTAATATTTATCTCATGATTATATTGGGGTTTTTTAAGAGAAAATATTAAAGAGATAAAGTGCCCTTTTCATCATATTGTATCAGGGTGTACATAGTATCCGTATGACATCACTGGTTAGGGTAAATGTTTACCAAGTTTCTTACCAGTAAATGTACTATGTTTCTATTTCTAAACTTAATTCTTTGGAAGTATGACTTATGTTTAATCTACTTCCAAGAGGGAGGGTATCAAAACCAGTCACACTTCAACATTGATTTGTAGAAAGTCTACCCTATACTTGGCCTAGAAAAAAGTTTAGATCCACCGTAATTTCAATATTCCATATATATATATATATCTGTGTGTGCATGTATAATTATATACACATATATATAATTTTACACAAACACATATATACACTCATATACTGGTGTGTATAGGAGGAAACATATGCTAAAAATTGGGGAAATTAGTGTATAGGATAATTGGCATAATCCAGTTAGAATCATTGTTATTAATCCTTAAGACTTCCACAGAGAAAAAATTATAAATCTTTTCATAATGTCTGCTTCTCTCAGAAATAATTTTGAGTCTACCACAGAATTCAAAAAGATTGCACTAAAGTAAAAATACAAAAAAGTTAGAAATCTATGTCCCCTTTAGAATTTGGCTGTACAATTAAAAAAAAATTACCTGCTGCAAAAACATTAAGGCAAAGCATCATTCCATGCAAAAATCTTTTCTAGAAAACCTTTCCCCAGCCTGAGACCAGTGGTGTCATCTCCGTACCCAAACATCCTGTGCACACTCTACTCCAGCACTTGCCGTGTTACTCTGTAATCATGATGTTTTATTTCACTAAGAAGACTGAGCTCTTAGACAATAAGAACAGTGTTTGGTTCATCTTTCTATGCTCAGGCAGCATATATTTAATTGTATGGATGTTCACTGAATAAAGGAACAAATATCCTATAAAATTTTCATAAGTGAAAATTTAACCCTCTCCAAAGAAGTGCTTATATTTATAGTCAGTATCTTTGTAGAAATTCATTATGTAATTTCATCTTTTCCTAAAACACAGCTAATAAGCTTGTTACTGCAACACATCTGATTCTAATTAACACCTGCATGGAATTTTTAAAAACATAACTCTCTGGTAGTGAGCACTCTCTACTCTTTTTACTTTCTCTAAACTTAAGTCTAGATTGCAGCCCTCAACCTACACCTATTGTACTTATGCTCCATTGTCTGAAAATTAATGCACAGCAACCATGCTGGGCTCAATGAATCTACCTTTAGGTTGCTGTGTTCCTCTGCAAGAAGCCTATTACCCTCTGTCTCTGTGAAGTCAGTAACTGCGGGAAGCTTCTGCTGCAGCTCAAAGTTCATTCGAGCCTTTTAACTTGTATACATTTGTATACATCTTAAAGAGACATTGTTTTTTGATTCATGTGTTTTCTATTTATTGAGAAAGCTGATATTAAATATCAAGTATTTTACAAAAGGGTTTTTATATTTTCCTCCAGTTATCCTATGTTAGAATTCTACTAATGATACATGTCTTTTTTGTGTGTGAAATGAAATTCAAAGCAAAATATCTGATGTGCGGAAGTTCATTTAGATGCAGTATGTTATGGGGTCTGTAGATCTTAATGTCATATAGTCCCTCTTTCAACTAATGATTCACTACTTTTATAATATTCTAGATAAAATAGTTCCCTACTACCTAGGTTTGCAAAAATGAGAACTGTCTTCAAATTCCAACACACTAACTTAAGTCTAAGTGTTATTTTTATTTTACAAGAGGAGAATTCGATAAAAATGTTTGTGTCCTAAAAGTTGCATAATTATATAGCACTAAAAGATAATGCATGTGCCAGATTTACACACTCGGTGTAGTGTTCCATATAATGGTATGAACAAAAACAAATTCCAGTAATATGATATACATGATATAATGCTTCGTAGGGCTGTTGTAACATTAACATTAATATATACTTAGTTGGGACTGATTTTTTTTCTGAAAGCACATGAACCAAACATATTGATTGTAAGCCAAAGTGATAAAATCACCAAAAGATTGTAGATTTCAAGAGTAGAGGGATGAAGCTGGCCTACAAAGGGGCGAGAACCAGGGCCTACATCTCTGTTGGTATCCTAGGAATCCAGGCAGCCAAGATTCACACAGTGAATGAAAGGTTGACATCCTGCAGTTACCTGGCTTACATGATCTACATTGCAATAACTTGCATCCTTTGTGCCAGATGTTCACTTTGTTCCAATCAACAAGGCCCAAGATGTGGAACCACTTAGCAAAAACATGGCCAATTGAAATCAACCATTTTGTGTGCCAGATAAAAGTGAAAGGCATTAGTTTGGGCTGGATAGATCCTTTATGAAGGGATTACAATAATGAAATTATAATGGCTATTACTGCCATGTCTAGATGGAACTTTGGCCCCTTACAAAGTTCCTGCATCCAAGATAATTTCAAAAGCCCTCCAGGAGTACCTTATCCCTACCCCTGAAAAAAAGTTATGGTTTCTGTATTCTGTTGGAGTCAGCCAAGTCAGGACTCCGGCTGCTGGCTGTCATAGCTTCACAGAGGTGCCAACCACAACAAAGAGCTCTGGCTTCAGCAGTTCTCTGCTGCTAAGCCTCCATCACTCACACAACCTTAGTCCTCGTCAAATTGGAGTTGCCCCACTGCTACTGATGTTAACGTTAGCCAAGCAAGGATGTGACAGCCATTGGCTCTAGTGATGATGCTCTAAATGGGACCAAGGCATTTCCCTCTCCCGAATGCACAGATTTCTCTTAACTAAATCTGGCTACCAATATTCTTATGAAACGCAAAGGAAAATTTTCCTCCCTTCCATTTTCTCTCTTAGGAAAAGAGTAGAGAAATGGGTTTAGAGATAAACATCATCATATTTATACATCCAGTCTTACTTTTCTTATTCAGTGTGCCATTATCTCCAGAAACATGATTGTCTCACAAGACACGGAATTAATCATTCCGGAAGCTGCATGGGCCTGCCCTGCTTTATATATTCATCTATCTCTTTCTCTGTCTTCTGTAATTATTATAAATATCAAATGAGACAGTAAATATAAAAGTGCTTCAAATTCATGGTATTACAGAATTATAAATATTTATTGTAATAAATTCTGGTGAAGATAGTATTTTCTTTGTTCTTATATAGTCACTTAATTTTCTTCCTAATATTAGATTAAATTGTGTTTCCTTCCTACTTTGTTAATAAAGTAGGCTTCTCTCAGGTAGAAAAAGTTCTAAAGAATTGGATCCTCACCATTGTCAAATGCTCAAGAAAATATTTACATTTAAATCTTACTTTATTTTCCCAGATCTTTTTATCAGGGCCCATATCTCCGAATTAATTGCTAGCATAGTAAGCCAGAATGGATTTCTCATTATTCATCTCTCCAAACCAAGTATGGAAAACCTCTAACTTAGTCATTGCATGCACACAACAATAAAAATCTAGAAAATGACTCCCGACCTGTGTGGCTCAGTTGGTAGGCGCGTCATCCCCTAACCATAACTGAAAGGTTGTGGGTTTGATTCCTGGTCAGGGCACATATTTAGGTTGCAGGTTTCATGCCCAGTCCAGATGGATACAGAGGCAACCAGTTGATGCTTCTTTCTTGCATCTACATTTTTCTCTCTCCCTTCTACCTTCCCTTCCTGTCTAAAATCAATGAAAAAAAAAATGTCCTTGGATGAGGATTTTTTAAAAAATCTAGAAAACACCACCAAAAGAAAATAGAAAATGTGATATATTCAATTGTATTAGTAACAAATGAAATATGTACTATAAAGTTAGCAAAAACAAAACATAGTAACATTCAACACTGGTCAGTGTGTGTGAGGCTTTTTTTGAATATAAGTTTATTCAATCTTTTCATGAAGCAATATAAAAATGTGTGCCAAAGGTCTCTAAAATGCCTATTTTTTTAACTAGTAATTATAGTTGAATAAATTTCTCCTAGGGAAAAAATCAAAACCCAGGCAAAGATTTTTGACAGTGCATTATGTGCATAGTAAAAAAAATGAATTAAATTAAATGTTTAACAAGAGAGGAGAAATTAGAACAATCATGTTTAATCCATATAACTAAATGTTGTCCAAAATTTAAGATTATGTTCACAAAGCATTTCAATAAGTCAGGGAAATTAACTGGAATAATTGGTGAGAGAGTATAAAAATATCTACATTATTCTGAGTTTATACTCATCTGTGCTTTAGATGTGGTGAGCACCATGACAGGTGTGGTGTTGAATACATTATACATTTGTTCCATTTAACCCTCTAAAACCACTGTTATGGAAGAATTATCAATTATTTTTAGATAGCAAACATGTTCAAAAAGTTTTGTAATAGACAGCAATCTGTAATTGGCAAACCAGTACAGTATTCACATTGAGGCAGTTCTGATATTCTCTTTCTCTAGTCATTAGTATTTTGGTTGGCATTAGACCCTGCAATAGAAATAGTAGGTTGGGCACTATAATTGCTAATTATATGTATCATCTTGACTAGGCTTGAGATGTCCTGATACTTAGTTAAAGATTATTTCTGGATGTTTCTGTGAATGGTATTTCTGGATGAGATCAGCATTTGAATTTATTATATGCTGCCTAAAGCAGATTGCCCTGCCCAATGCGAGTAAGCATCAACAAATCCATTGAGGACCTAAATAGAAAAAAAGGTAGATGACAAAAGAATTCATTATCCCTCTGCCTGATGGCCTTCCAGCCTTGAAATTGGTATTCTGGTCTTGACATTGGTATTCTTATGCTTTCAGACTCAAAATGAAACTTACATCATTAGCTCTCCTGTTTCTTAAATCTTCAGATTGCAGATTTGGGGATTTGTCAGCTTTCATAACTGTGTGTCAATTACTTATAATCTCTCTCTCTCTCTCTCTCTCTCTCTCTCCCCCTCTCTCTCTCGATGCTAATGCTTCTACATGTGCCCTGAAGGAAAGCCTTAGTTCCAGTAGTTACAGAGCTGAGATTGCTAAAAATCCAACTCAGAATCTCATTCTGCGATAGAATTTCAATGCAAGTTGAACTCCCACCCTTACACAGTGCCTACTGTTAAATTAAGGTCATTGATTGGGTAAAAGTCAGATATTGTAAGTTAGAGTGGGCACATGTGAAAAGACCCTGACGAAGCTGAGGATATCATGCCCCTAAATTCTGATGCATCTTCTCTGCCAGCAGAAGCAGTCTCCCTACCCACCATGCAAAAATCCCCTCACCTCCAGCAGAAGTAGTTTACCCACTCCCAGTAGAAGCAGCTTCCTCACCCCTAGTGGTAGAAGCTCACACTCCAACTTAAGAGGTTAACAATGCCATTGCCTGGAAGAAGTGGAAAGGTCTCCTTTGAGATAATGCCTGTGCAAGGCAACACAGATTTTACTCAGGACCCACCCAACCAAAACTAGACTGAACTCCCAGCAGCCCCCTAAAGGTGAAGTACAATGTCATCTGTGAGGAATTGAGGTAAAATACAAAACAACTCTCTGAGCTTTCTAATCTAATCAGACAAAAATCAAGGGAATGCATTTTGAGGGTATGGAATAAGAGTAAAAGGAACATAAAATTGGATCAAGCTGAAATTAGTAATATAGTTTACTAAGCAGAGATTCTGCATTTAATTTTGAAATTCAAAACGTTAGAAAAAACTGTAACATTTTATTTGGTTGAGAAACATGATCCAAAAGGTGACCCACAGTAATTAGAAATGTGTAGTCTACTCTGGTTTAATGAAGAGGAAGGATTTCAAAGTTTAGGGAAATAAGAATGTTAGACTGGATGTGTCATTTAAGATGATACACTCATGCTGGGAAGGTCTAGAAACACACCTTTCACCAATCTGTGAGAAATCAAATTGAGAAGGGAGCCCTAACATTCTTGAATAGCTCTGTGATCCCTCTTCTCTATAGGTCAGACCTCAAAGTGGGAACTACAGCAATTAAATAGAGAAAAATACAATAGAAGCAATTGGATCCCCAGGTGTCAGGGACCAATGGCAGCGGCCAGCCATCAAAGGCTAGGTGAGCATGGTTACTACAACGGAGAGCACAGCCAAAGCTGCAGTCAGAATAGCCTGACTTGCACAGGTGTATGGCATTGGCTAGTTGATCATGGTGTCCCTAAAAGTAAAACAGATAGAAAGTGTCCTTAATTCTTACTTGATATGTATAAGCAAAAAAGTTCTAGGTCAATGAACAAATATCTAACCTGCAAAATAAAAACAGTCACGATACTTCATCTCATTCCAGACTTGAACCAGTATACAGACCCAGAATCCCTTAAATGTAGGGGAAGAAGCCATGTCTTCCTGAAGATGGTCCCCAGTACACTAAAAATGTAGAACTGTTCATCTTCCTTCCACTTTTCCTCAATGGGACTTACTGCTTTTTAGCAAGGTAATTGAACAGGAGAAGGAAAATAATCAGACCTTTTTGAGGACTCTAGACACTGGCTCTGAACTGATACTAATTCCAAATGGCCAAAATCTTCATAATGGTCCACCCCACAGAAGGGACTAGTGTAGGTCAGGTGATCAATGAATTTTTAGATCCAGTCCATGTATCACATGGGCCCAGTGGGTCCCTGAATTCTACTGGCAATAGTTATTTCCCCAGGTCTGGAATGTGTAATTTAAACATGTATGCTCAGGGGCTAACAGAATCCCCACATTGGTTCGCTAACCTGTGAAGTGAGGGTAGTTATGGTTGGAAAGGCCAAGTAAAAGACACTACAACTTCCTCAACACGGGAAAAAGTATAACAGCAATACTACATACGGTTCTGGAGGGGTAGCTGACATCAGTGTTCACATCAAAGACAAAATTTTCAGGATTGGTGATTCCCACTACATCCTCATTCAACTCACCTATTTGACCTGAGAGGAAGTAAGATGGGTCTTGGAAAGCATCAGTAGATTATAGTAAACTTTACCAATTGCAGCTGCTGTACCAGATGTGGTTTCATTGCTTGAGCAAAATTAACATATCCTTGCATATCTGGTTCGCTGTTATTGATCTGGCATATGCTTTTCTCTTTATCCCTGTCAATAAATCTGCCAAAAGTAGATAGAAACCTATCTGAATAGGCAAACAGTGTGAACATATATAGGTCCCCTATGAACATTCACCAAAAAGTGGCCTTACTGAGAAGGATTTTAATAATCCTAACTGGACAGGATGGCACATTCTGTGGATACCAGCCACCTTTCCCAGCTACCCCAGTCATCACCTGATGGGCTCATAAGCAAAGTCATAAGGATGGAGGTTATCCCTGAGCTCAACAACATGGACTCCCAGCTACCAAGGCTGACCTGGTTATGCCTGTTGCTGAGCGCTAATCTGTCAACACTGAGTGCTTCATATGGCATTATTCTGCGGGATGATTAGTCAGCTCTCTGGTGGCAAGCAGATTGATTACATTGGACCATTGCCTCATGGAAAGGGCAGCATTTTATTCTGCCTGGAATAGATACCTACTTTGTATTTAGATTAACCTTTGCTGAATGTAGTGCTTTGTCCAAATCCACTGTGTGTGGACTTATGGAATGCTAGTCCACTGACATAATATTCACAAATCATTACTTCCAATCAGGGAACTCACTTCACACCAAAACAAGTATGGCCATGGGCCCATGCTCATGGAAATTATTGATCTTACCATGTCTCCATCATCCTAGCTTGAAAGAATGGTGTAATGGCCCTTGTAAGACTTAGTTAAAGTTGAAGTTGTTAGTAGATTCACAACATTCAATCACAAGCTGAGGACAACCCTGACATGAATATTTGAGAGAATATGCAACATAGAAATGTATACATTCTAAGAACTGCTAATTTAATTTCCTTACAGCAGACATTCTACTTTCTGTGCTGTGCTACTCAGAATAGCATTTAGCAATAAACTAGCCTCTGGTAGAAATCCCCTGTGGGCTTTACTTGTTTGAGCTTTTAATTAAATTGCTGAAAGCAAACAATAATCCCCACCATATTATGTGAGACTGCTCATTCCACAAAATGAGGAACCCAGCTCCCATTTTTAACTTAAAACCACCTCTCAACAAATTGATTTCTCACAAAAATAATGTAAAAGGAATATTCTTTGGCAAAATTACATTATATATATGACAATATAAAATACGAATTTTGACTTGGAAAATATAACATAAAGCTTTTCTTTCACTTGAAACCACATAGCCAGGCTCAAGTTTTTATATCCTTAATTCACTTGAATATTTTTTCATTATTTGTGCTTTCCATTTGAATAATAAACAAAATTTAATAATTAAAGTCTCTGAAAAAGTGATTTAGCATTGAAATATGAATACCCATGCCAAAAAACAATACGCTTAGCTGCATTAATTAAAAATGTGACTAAAATATCACACAGAATAAAATGTAATCAAAGTAACAATTCTTTAACTTGACAAGTGACATCTTTCAGAATAGAAATCATGTATTGTGCTTGAACATATCTGTTCTTTATTATGTTGCACCTTTTCTCAAATATTCATGTCAGGTTTGTCCTCAGCTAATGAGAGGATAGAAGTTCCTGTAATTAATGATGTACTTGAAGAACAAGTGTAGGTGGGCCCATTAACAATAATAAGGTACACTAAAGGGACCTACCTTTCCCCCCAGGCTAGTCCCCAGGTGGTACTGGAAACGTTATATAGCTCTTCCTGTTTTAGCTATTCTTCATTGATAATGTTGCAGAGGAATGTTGGACGTTCATTTAAAAAAAGCACTAGAGCACAACTAATTTCAAATGAATAAATCTACAGAATGGAGTCATTAAATTGTGTATAGTTACTCATTTATTCAACATTATCTACACCAGGCCTACACCAAGCAATGTCCTCAGTACTATACAAGGACACTCTCCATAACAAATTGATGGAGGAGTACTAAAAATAAAAGAATGAGAAAATACAAAAAATAAAGAAATCTTATACTGGTTATATTAGTTTTAGGTGTACAATATGGTGATTCTACATTTTTATACCTTACAATGTAATCGCCCGAGTCTAACCAGCATCTGTCATCGTGCAAGCATATAACAATATTACTGACTGTATTTCCCTTTCCCTTTCCAACCACCCCACCCCTTCCCTGCAGGTAACCATCCAGGTCATCTTTGTTTCTATGAGTCTGTTTTTGTTTTGTTTTGCCTTTTAGATTTCATATATAAGTGAAACCATATGGTATTTGTCTTTGTCTGACTTATTGCACTAGCATCATGCCTTTTAAATCCATCCATATGATCACAAATGGCAAGATTTTATTCTTTTTAATTGCTCTGTAATATTCCATTAGATAGATAGATAGATAGATAGATAGATAGATAGATGGCATATTTTCTTTATCCATTTATCTATCAATGGACATGTAAGTTGCTTTCATATCTTGGATATTGTAAATAATGCTGTAATGAACATAGAGGTGCATATGTCTTTTCAAAGTAGTGTTCTCATTTTCTTTGGATAAATACCCAGAAGTAGAATATCTATGTTGTAAATTTATCCATTTATTTAACAAAACACTTTGTCACTTACTATGTGTCAAGGATTTCCAGATTCTAGAAATAAAGTTTTAAAAATGTCAAATGACTTAATTGTCTTCATTAAGCTCAAATTGCAGTTGGGATAATAAGACAATAAGAAATAAAGCAAATAAATGAGGTTATGATAATGTGTTATTGTGCAAATAAATAGGAGAGATCATAAAACTGTGGGATTCCATGTCAGCTGAGAAAGAGTGACCTTTTCAAAAACTGGTGCTGAGAAAATGCACCATCTATTTAAGCAAAAGTTTAATATCTGTCTTAAATTATGTACACATTTTGTATAAAGTACTAAGTATAAAAACAAAATCAGGGTAGCTTAAAATATAGAAAAATAATAAATATAAAACTATATATATATAAACTTATAATTTCTGAAAGACAACTATACCATAAATAGTTTTAAATCACCAGATAAGGTTGATATTCTTACTATATATGAAAAAGACAAATTTATGTGCCAAGAATATGCAAAGAACTAGTCTGAACCAAAAAGCAAAGGTAAAACAGAATACTAGAAAATAGGCAAAGTTATGATGAAGCAATTTGTAAAAGAGTAAGTATAAATGACCAAGAAATATTTGAAATTATGTTCAAATGCAAATTATAGTTATTTCATTGTATATCACAAACAAACTTTGAAAAGAAAATCATTGAGGAGATAGAGGATGAAGGGATAGTCCCAGGCTTTTAAGAGAGAGATGAATTAATCATCATTCTTGTGGATAGTAAAGAATCAGGAATCTTCAGAAAGTATCTGCAGTAAGAATATCTTTTAAAATATTTACTGATACGATAGTATCCAATTATTTATTCCATTATCTTGCCATTCCATTTGAGAGGTGTCTAATCTTACAAAAATGGTTATGAGTCAGCGTCTTGACTATATCCAAGTGAGAAAGTGTATTTAGCAGAAGGATACTCTAGGAATAGTATTGGTTTCCATTGTAGGAGAGTAGGATGATTTTATTTCCAAGCCCACAAGAAAGATAATTACCGAAAAGAAAATCAAGATCTTTTAGGAATGTGCTCTGGGTGACAAGTACCATAAATAGCCAACGTTCATGGGTCCTTTCCTTTATGCTGCCTTACATCCCCTTTCTTCCCACTCTTGTTTCTGCAGTCCTCCCATACAAAATAACGAGTCTATATTTCAACCTTGAAAGCACCTGCTTTTCGAAATGAAACAAGTCTCATTGTTACTATAGTGTACTCTATGTCTAGAAACTACATTTGATCCAGTTCACTTTTTGTTTTCCTTTCTTCTACGAACTAAGTGATGAGTGTTTGAATAACCCCCAACACTTAGATGCAGCAAAAAGAAAAAGAAAGAAATTGAAAAATAAGATTAATTAAATATATGTATAAATATAAAGGAAAGAAAAATAAGTGAAATAGATTATCTATCTCTGCCGTGCTAAATTTTGTCATGTTAAAATATTTGTAGATTTTTTTTGATGATTTTTTCTTCACCATCCATTGCATGGAAGACTATTGCAAAGGTCTTGTCTTTGGCTGCACCTTTTATTCATCATTTGTTTAAAATTCACATTAGAATGGAAAATAATTTTTAGATGGACCATCAGCTCTATGCCTGTAATCAATTAATAATTGGGTTTACTGCAAAATAATGAGCATACCTATAGTAGCAGCTAAAACTGGAGTCACCATGTTATTGAGCTTATACAAATGAAATGTCATTCTCTCAGATGTCTTGGTGCTTTGCACAAGTCAACCAGTAGATTTAAATGGCAGGTAGTTGTAATCATGTGTTATTCATTTTTCAAGTTTCTGGATAGAACATTATTGTCTTACTGTAGGAACTGAGCCCTTTTTAACGATGCCCTCCCTGTTTTAGAGCATTTTCTCAGCTCTTCCCTGGCAAAGCACCTATCTCATAAGACTTACGCCTCTATTTCATTCAGGCTCTGCTTAATGTTACTTCCTCGAAGAGGCCTTCCTTGATTACCCTGCCTTGCAAAACTGCATTTCCTATTATTGTTTATTCCGAACCCTGCTCTTTTTATTCACAATACTCAGAACTACCTGAAATCACATTGTATATTTATGTTTTTCACCTTGTCTCTCCAACTAGAATATAAACTCAATATAGACAAAAAATATCTCAAAATTATAACTGAATTTAAATTGCTAAGATCATGGCCTAAAACAATGGTTTCCAAAGTGTGGTCTCCAGAACCAGCAGTATCTACATCAAGCAGAGAACTTATTTAAAAAGCACATCATGGAGCCCCATCCTAGACCTACTAAATTAGAGACCTAGCGGTGAGTGCAATAATCTGTGCCAAAAGAGGCCCTCCAGGTGATTCTGATGCCATCTCAGGTTTCAGACAAGTAGCCTGAAAACTGTCATAGCAATGGTTCAATAAATATCTTACCCTCAATGGCAATTCCACGATCCGGGAATTCATTGACAGGCTCTCCCCCATTGAATAGTTATCTATTTTAACTCTATAATCTGTAACTGGGCCAATAACACTAAAGTGACTTTCAAATACTTTTGAATTTTTGAGGATTAAATAAGGATTAAAATTGCTTGACTTCCATAAACTACTCTATTCACAATGAGACTGCAGCAGCACTTGCCTGATGTTAGTGTTAGTTCAGATCTAAACCCAGTAACTCTTTTTCTAAAATTTTTATTTATTTTTATTGTATTTTTCCATTATCTTTCATCCCCTTATAAACTCCTTTACCTCCAAGGATCCCCTCCCCCAACAATTACCACACTGTTGTCTGTGTCCAAGAGTCCTTTACCTGTCTTGTTCAGTCTCTCACCCCACAAACCCAACCCCTAAAAGCCATCAGCTTGCTTTCTATCTATGAGTTTGTCTGTTTTATGTGTTAGTTCAGTTTGTTCATTAGATTCCAGGTATGAGTGAAATCATATGGTTTTTGTCTTACATTGACTGATTTAATTCACTTAGCATGATGTTCTACATTGTGTAAATGTACAATAGTTTTTTCATCCACTCATTTACTGATGGACACTTGGGCTGCTTCTAAATCTTAGCTATTGTAAATAACACTTCAATGAACGTAGGGGCACTTATATTCTTTTGAATTGGTGTTTTGGGTTTCTTTGGATAAATTCCCAGAAGTGGACTCACAAGGTCATAAGGCATAAAAGTTAACACCCCAAAACAAACAATCCCATTAAAAAATGGGCAAAAGACCCCATAGACACTTCTCCAAAGAGGATATATAGATAGCCAATAAACATATGAAAAGATCCTTAACATCACTAGTCATCAGAGAAATGCAAATTAAAACCACAATGAGATATCACCTCACATCAGTGGGAATGGCTAACATCAATAAATCAACAAACAACAAGTGCTGGTGAGGATGTGGAGGAAGTGGAACCCTTTTGCACTGTTGATGGGAATACAGACTGGTGCAGTCACTGTGAAAAGTAGTATGGAGATACCTCAAAGAATTGTAAATCCAGTGATTCTTAGAAGACTTTGCTTTTCTCCTTGCTCAGGACACATTGCATGATAAAAGGTATCTTAGAGGAAGATTAGAATATGTGCAGTGCCCGCTGTGTTGTTATAGGAGTGTCCTTCCTCAGGTCTGAGTTTGTAGAACTGACTCCAGGGTAAGAATTGGTAAAGGATTTTAACCTTATTGGAACAATTCAGTAAATTCCTGTTTAATCAAATCTGGATTTTTGGGGGGATGGGGTGAACTACAGTTCATTAACTTGACTTTTGTAAAATGCTCATAAGTTTTATTTCTAGAGATGTTAGCCATAGCCAGAACATTTAAAAAAATTTATGGATGTTTGGTTTTCAAATAATACAAATTGGTTAAATGACTCTGGCTACCTGTTGCTAGTTTTTGATTGAAATGATACATGGTTAATCACAGAATCAGCAGAAAAAATAAATTTAGAAGTAATTGCAATGTGTGTTTTATATAGTTTTATTTTCTTTAATTATTTTAAATGTACTTTTATAAGATTAAAAACACCTGTGGAGAGTAGTAGATTGGCTTAGCTTTGTACACTTTTTTGAGAAAAAGAATTCAAGAGCCATTGTATTATAGCATCACCAAGAGTACAAAAGTGGGAAAGAGTTCCCCAAAGAAACCCCCATACATTTAAGTAAGTAAAAGGAATCTGATGCTTGATAGCAAAAACTAGCAAATGTCTACTAACCTTGTTGGTATAGACTGGGAAATAAATCACATACTTGAGCATATATGATGTCTGTCCAGAAAAAGTTCAGTTATTGTTAATATAATGAGAACAGTTTGTATGACATCAATGTAATCTGGCAGCCAAGGAGAGTGGACTGGAATATGCACATGCATGAACAATGACAACTTCACTGTACTAGTCAGTAGGGGTGGTAGATGCTGTTGAGTGACAGTGTGCACTGTGTGGCCATCACATACAAAATGACTGAGAGAATAGAGCAATGAATATGCATCAAATATTGTGTTAAGCTTGAACATGCCTCCATGGAAATTATTTGGGTTATTTAGAAGGTTTTTGGGGGATGATGCCATGAATGCAGCACAAATAAAGGTGTGGTACAAATTCTTACAAAGATAGTTGGGAATCTATTGAAAGTGATCCATGTTCTGGAAGGGCTGCAACAAGCAAAACACCTGAGAATGAATGTTGAACACACGGGCTGTGATCAACGAAGATCAGCAACTGACAGCATGAGACCTAGAAGCTGATCTGGGGACTCTAAAAACTACTGGGTCTGATATTTTTACGCAGAATGTTGGCATGAAACCTATTTTGACAAAATATGTTCCATGGCTTCTTTTACTTGAGCAGAAAGAACATTGTGCTGCAGTTCCTAGTGACTTGATTCAAACCACTCCCAATGAACCAGATTTCCTCCAGAAGGTCATAATGGTGGGTGAATTGTGGGTCCACAGCTATGGTCCAGAAATGAAGGCCCAGTCACCCCAATGAAAAGCACTTGGTTCTCCACACCTGAAGAAGGCACAGCAAATCTGCAACAAGATGAAGCCCATATTAGCTGTGATATTTGATTGGGAAGGTGCCTACTTTGAAGGGGACTGAGGCATCATTGTCTTATGTACATTGTTTCTTGTATCTTGTATCTTCTTTAATAAATGTCTCTTTTTCATATTATATAGTTATATACTTTATAGACAGACCATATATTATTTAAGAGCTTTGTCTAAAATCATCTTTTTTCATGGTGTAACCAGATATATAAGTTTTTGAATTATTTTGAAAGAAAAGGAAAAAATATATTTTGTACATGAACACTTCTTTTTCCTTTAAAAGTTCTCCAAAATGCATTAGTCTTCACTTAGTCTGGGAAAGAAGAAAGTATTATGTTTCCCATTTTTCAAATGAGAAAAGCAGGACAGAATGCAAGTGAGTGCCTTTCTAAGGCTAAAGAAGAAGCATTCAGTCCAAGTCAGGATTTGTGGATTTGAGCTATTCTCTCTGCTGCCCTGATCCTCAGTACAAGCAAGGTTAGATGCTGGGTAGAGGAGGAGGTTTGCAAATTATGGAGGTTTTTTTTTTTTTTTTTTTTTTTTGCAAATCATTGCCAACTTGTCATCAAAATTCTGATTTTGTGCCTTAAACACAATGGCAGTAGATGTAGCAAGAAATGTTCCTGCCAAATACACCTCAGGGCTGTAGCATTATCCTTTGGCCCAGTTTCCACTGGCCACATTATAGAAAAGCCCTGAGGCCATTTCTGCTGTGTTACAGAGCTACAGTGCCCTCTTCTGTGCAAACTTCCCAGGAACACATTCCCTGTCAGAAGGTTTCAGGTTCTCCTCCTGCATGTAGGCCTTTTTTTTTTTTTTTTCTAATCCAGCTAGTCTCAGGCTCTGTGAGGCACATCACCAGACTGCTCTTTATTTCAGAGCTCAGAGACTGTTGGAAATTATTTTCCTCATCCCTGTAAATAATTTGCAAATAATCTTTGAGACATTTTATTTTAATAATTGCCTTAATCCATGGGTATGGTAAATAATTCTGAAATGAACATAGGAATACATATATCTTTATGAATGCGTATTTTCAATTTTTTCAGGTAGATACCTAGAAGAAGGTTGCTGGTTCATAGGGCAGCTTTATTCTTAATTTTTTGAGGAACTTCCATACTGTTTTCCAAGGGAGCGGCACCAATGTATCTTCCCACCATCAGTGGACAAGCTTCACTTTTCTCCACATCCTCTCTTAACAAATGATTTTTCTTGTCTTATTGACAGCAGCTACTCCCAGGGGTGTGAGTCTTATCTCATTGTGGTTTGGATTTGCATTTTCCTTATAGCTATAAGTGAGGTTGAGCATCTTTTCATATGTCTGTTGGCTGTCTGTATGACTTCTTCGGAGGCCTATCTCTGCAGGTACTCTGCCCACCTTTTAATTAGATGTTTTCCTTTGTATTGTTGCATTTTCATGTTGTACTAAGCTTTTGAAATCTAATTTTATCTTATGCATACGACACATCTCAACTTGAGCTAGTTGCATCGTAAGTGTTCAATGACTTCATACTGGCTAGTAGCTATCATATGGGACAGTGCAGGTCTAGAGGGTAACTCAAGAAAGGTGGAGCTGGTCGGGAAATCTAAACTCTGTCTTTTACATCCAATGCCCAGGTCTTCAGAGGAAGTGGGCAAGCAGTTGTTCTGTAGCAGGTGCTGCATAAAATAAAGTCTCAGGAAATTATTGACTGTGCAAGAGTTGCTGTTACTTCATCACCAGGTCTTTCATGGTGGGAACTGGAATCCATGTTTCTATTTGGCAGTTCCATTGTCAGGTTTTTCACAAGAATTCTTTTTCTAAATCAGAATCTAATTTCCATTATTTCCTAAATATCTCTAACATAACCCCAAAATATGATTTTTCTCTGTAGATAAATAAAAAATCCCAGAAACATATTAATTCTAACATGTTTATTGACATTTCCATTGAGATTTTTTAAACTATAGTCCTCTTGTTTAAAAAAAAAAAAAAAAAAACAGAACAAAACTGCAGAACATGCCTCTGCAAATCTAGTTTTATTCTTTCTCTATTTAGGAAATTTCTGAGAAATAGGTATATTTCAAGAAGGGGGCTTCTTCGTTAAGAGAGTTAGTACTGCATAACCAAATAAAAAATGTCAAATAAATGGATGAAGTTTCCAAAATATAATGAAACTGCACAACCACGGTGCTTTCATAGAAAAAGGTGTTTTCCATCCTCTCTAAGCACCTAAAGTTATCAGTAACCATAACAGGTAACGCAAGGTAAGTTTTAATACTTCAAGCACATTTCAATCTCTATACTTCATTTATTTTACAAATTAGTGTACTATAAATCCAACACAGTAACAAATTTTACACATTGTTTCATAAAAATGATTTCTTTTATTGCTTATCACATTTGGAACACTTTTCTCCCCTCTGCTTTTTCATACCCAAGTAAACATATAGATTTTACCATTCCATTAAAATGGTGCAAGTTGTACAAAACCTGTCATCATCACTAGAAATAGTTTGACACATCCATTATGCCAAACACCATCTGAGTGCCTTATGTCTTCGCATTTATAGACTTTTATTATAATCAGCATGAAACCAAAGAAGTCTGGTCCACCAAATAGATGTAAATCAGCATGTTTAATGGCTTTTGAATGACTTTGCTAGAAATTAATTTAACTAAAATCAGCAGCCTATTGAGAAATAAGAGTGACAGTTTATAAGCCTCTTCCCTCCTGAATATAAATATCATTTGAAATGTAAATCTAAACCAACTGAATAAAAACAGTCTGGGATAAAAATTTAAACATTTTTCTGTACTCAGTATTTGAGTTGACACATATAATTTTATAAATTAGTATTTCTCTAATTTTTATACCTTTCAGGGTGAAAGCCACACAAAATCTTTCTGAGGACACTCCTTTGAAGTTATGGAATTAGAGATAATTTATCTTGTTTTCTTCAGCTGTAATTGGAGGTTGTTGGCTATTTACTTCCATATGAATTTAGATATATATAAAATACGAAGAATAATGAAATAGCATGATGTTTTTATTAAAATTAATGTAAAATAAGGAAGTTTATATTATGATTTTGAATCATACATTTGTGTTTACAATAACTAACCAGTATAAAAAATGATTTATAATTTAAATGCTAGTAAAATCAATTCAAGTGTAGTCTATCTTTTTAAAAAGTTTCTTTAAATAATGGCATTTATTTTAAACAAAATTACGAACCAGTCTAGTAATTCTCAACCATTGCCATATTAATCACATTAGTTACTCATCAATGTACAAGATAAAAATAAATTAATTTTTTCCTGAAGAAAGCATATTTGTGAAACCATTACTAACTAATATTATAAATCCCTCCTTCCCATGGAGATGACATTTTGGCATCTATGATGGCAGGTATATTAGTTATCCAGAACAATTTTCCCATTGGCATTCATGTTAGAAATAATATAATATTTCTATTGCAGTGAAGAAGATAATTCATATGCTGCTGCTGGAATGCAAATTAAAATTTCTTTCTGAAAAATGATTTGAACATATCTATTTAGAACTTTAACAGTACATGTATTCTCTTGACTCAACAATTTTACTTCTGAAAATTTATCTTAAGGAAATAACTGGAAATAGGCACAGAGTATTTCTATGAAGATATAGGCAAAGCCAAGCACTGATCAAATGAGTATATGAGTGTAAAATCGTGATTGTTGTCAGTCCTATGAAGAAAAACCACATGCACCCATGATTTAAAAATGACCTACTTATGGAGGCCAAAGAATTTCCATGTAGGTAAGTCTTAATCCGATATGAGAAGACTAAAAATAAATTAACAGCAAGGAACACCTATAACAAATGCAAACAGAGAGGTATAATAGATGCTGAGATAGGGATTGACAAAGTACAGGTAATTTAATGTAAGTTCAGTAAAGGGGGAATAAGGGCATGCCCTGAAGGTATGGTAAAGGAGTTTTGAGATATAGGTAAGAACTGAGCCTTTTAGTCTCAAATGGAAGTTAGCTTTAAAAAGTGGGCAGACAGTGATGGGCACTCATATAATTATAATTTCAAAATATCCTGGGACTTCCGGCCAAGATGGAAGAATAGGTGGACACACTATGCCTCCTCACACAACCAAAATTAAGGACAACAAAGATTTAGAAACAAGAAAACAACCGGAACTGATAGAAAATTGAACTGTACAGAAGTCCAACAACCATTCATCCAGACCGGTAAGAGGGGTGGGGTCATGGCAGGAAAAAGTGGAGGTTGGTGGACCCAGAAGCACTGGCAGCAGCAGCTGGAAGATCCCAGGCATGCAGGTGGCAGCTAGCAGACCCCGGGCATGGAGTGGCAATGTTACAGACCCAGTGAGGCCCAGCAAGGCAGCTGGCTGAACAGGTGGTCCCACATTCACCGCAGATAATAGAGGCAAAGGGGAAGCAGCAGAAGGGACTGGAATCTGAGAGAGATCAGAGCAAGTGCCTTTGTTCCCTCTCAGACCCTGCCCCCACATACAGCATCACTACCCAGCAACTGGGCTACCCCACCCTGGGGAACACCTAAGGCTCTGCCCCTCACTACATAACAGCTGTGACCAGACCAAAAATAAAAATAAAAAAAGAGAAAAAATGGCTCAAATTGGAGAACAGATCAAAGCCCCAGAGCCAATTCATCTAAGCAACCAAGAGATAGCCAACCTATCAGATGCACAGTTCAAAGTACTGTGATCAGGATGCTCTCAGAATTGGTTGAATTTGCTTACAAATTAGATGAACAGATGAAGGATACAATAAGTGAAATGAAGAAAAATGCACAGGGAACCAATAGAGATGGGAGGAAAACTGGGACTCAGATCAATGGAGTGGACCAGAAGGAAGAAAGAAACAACCAAACAGAAAAGAAGGAAGAAACAAGAATTCAAAAAAAAAAAAAAAATGAGGAGAGGCTTAAGAACCTCCAGGCCATCTTTAAACATCCCAACATCTGAATTATAGGGGTACCAGAAGAGGAAGAGGAAGAGCAACAAGTGGGAAACTTATCTGAACAAATAATAAAGGAGAACTTCCCCAATCTACCTAAGGAAATAGACTTCTAGGAAGTCCAGGAAGCTCAGAGAGTCCCAAAGAAGGTGGACCCAAGGAGGAACACACCAAGGCACATCATAATTACATTAGCCAAGAGTAAAATGAAGGAGAGAATTCTAGAAGCAGCAAGGGATAAGGGCACAGTCACCTACAAAGGAGTTGCCATCAGACTGTCAGCTGATTTCTCAAAAGAGACCTGCCAGGCAAGAAGGGGCTGGAAAGAACAATTCTAATTCCTACATCCAAGATTGTTCTATCCAGGAAAGCTTTCATTTAGAATGGAAGGGCAGATAAAGTGCCTCTCAGATAAGGTCAAGTTAAAGGATTTCATCATCACCAAGCCCTTATTATATGAAATGTTAAAGGGACTTATCTAAGAAAAAGAAGATGAAAAATATGACAGTAAAAAGACAGCAAACTCACAGATGTTAACAACCACATCTAAAACAAAAGCAAATTAAGCAAACACCTAGAACAGGAACAGAACCACAGAAATGGAGATCACATGGAGGGTTTGCAACAGGGGAGTGGGAGGAGGAGAGAGGGGGAAAAGGTGTAGAGAATAAGTAGCATAGATGGTAGGTAGAAAGTAGATGGGGGAGGACAAGAATAGTGTGGGAAATGTAGAAGCTGAAGAACTTATGACACATGGGCATGAACTCAGGGAGGGATGTGGGTGGGAGGAGGTGTGCAGGGTGGAGGAGAATGTTGGGGGAGAAATGGGACAACTGTAATAGCATAATCAATAAACTATATTTAAAAAAAGAAAAGAGAAAAATATCCCTCCTGCTGTAGTGGTAAATTTAAAATGGAGAGATTCATATGTACATTTATATAGGCTCCATAAGAAACTCTTGTACTTTACCAGGTAAGGATGATGGTGTATTGAAATAGAGCACAGGTAGAGAGAGATACTAATTAATGGATTTCTAAATATAACATGTAAGAAAACTTCACATGGGAGTGAGGAAACAGACTGTCCAAGGTGATTCCTAAGTTTCTAACTTGCATTTTTATAAATTACATATGTACCATTATAATGCATACTGACTTTGTAAGACATACATGAGGGTAAAAATTCCAAAAGGTAAATTAAGCAATTTAGCATAAATATTATTTTTGAACTGTAAATATTTTTAATTTGTTTTAATCGTAGATTTCATGGGTTTAGTGAGAGCAATGTTTTAAGATTAGATTGTTACCCTAGTTTAACATTCAATTGTTATCTCCATCAAGCTAAAAATATAATCCTCAAAGAATCAATAAATACAATATTCAATGTCCACTTTGGGAAAGGTTCATTAATAATGAGAATGTAAATTCATAGGTCAAATGATGTCATTTATGATGTATTGTCATTGTAACAATGTAATGTCTGATAACATGCTCGACAGGAGTAGGCATCAAGTATCTTCTGGCCACATTCTTGTTTAATTACCGAGTTTTGCTTTATTAATACTATTTCAATTTCCTATTTCTTTATAGAGAATAATTTTAAATTGTCCATTTTCTTACGGTGAGTGTAATTAAGATTGAATAACTTAATATAGCATGTGAGTTTACTTATGGCCAAAGTAAACAGCAGTACGCTGGAAGCAAAGACACCACTGCCCACATTTATGGAACTCCCCTGTCCCCTTGGGTCTTATGTGCTATGACATGTGATTATCTGATGCAGGAATTCAGTTAATTTCATTGCACACATAAGTAATATTTTTCTTAGGTAAAATAATAGAAATAGATGTTTTGATATGTTTTCTTCTGGAATGACACTGAAATGTTTTGAACATTCCACTTTGAAAAAATTATTTGAGAGGGGAGGGAATTTCAGGGGGAAAGGGGAATGGTTTGGAGCAACAAGTATAAAGGACACATGGACAAAAACTAGTGGGGATGGAAATGGGAGGGGGGTGGGGAGGGCTGCGGCGGTGGGCTGGGATGGGAGCAAAAGACAGAAAACTGTACAAGAACAACAGTTAAAATTTAAAAATAAATAAATAAATAAAATAAATAAATACTTCCCCCCCAAAAAAATTATTTGAAATAGTAGTCACAAAAAATATGTTTTCACTCATATGTGGCATATAAAACTGAAACTCATAGACACAGACTGCAGTATGGTTACCAAAGGAAAGTGGGGGTGAAAGGGGTAGAGGGGGCCAAATATATGGCGAGAGAAGGTGAATTGACTTTCAGCAGAGGACAAAGTGCAATATATAGAGCATGTATCGTAGAGCTGTACACTGGAAACCTTCATGATCCCATTAACCAATGTCACCCCAATACATTTAATAAAATAAAATAAAATAAAAATCAAACAGTGATCAGTGTTTAAGAAAGTAGCATAATGAACAAAAGTTTTTGCTATTTCTATAGCTAAAAACCACTCTACGCTTACATAATTTCTTCTTTGTGGCTGAACAATAAAATATTTGAGGGTATACCTGGCTTATGTGGTTCAGTGAATTGAGTGCTGAACCAAAGGGTCATTGGTTCAATTCCCAATTAGGGCACATGCCTTGGTTGTGGGCCAGGTCTGCAGTAGGAGGTGCATGAGAGACAACTGCACATTGATGTTTCTCTCCCTTTCTTTCTCCCTCCCTTCCCCTTTCTCTAAAAATAAATAAATAAAATATTTAAAAATAATATTTGAATAATATATTTATAAAATATAATAATTAGCCAACTACACTAGCATATGTATTAGGTGTAAAATGTCACAAATTTATCCAATATAAGAGATTATGTCATTTAAATCATTCATGTCATAATTTTTTTTGCTTGCTTGGTTTATTTTTAAAACTCATTTGTTTTATTATTTTTTTAGTGTTTTTCATTATATTTTACTTTTCATTGCACCATTGTATATTTTTACATTATCACTGAGTACCCTTCAACCCATTTCCCCCTCCCAGCAATCACCACACTGTTGTCCATGTCCATGAGTCCTTTTTCCTTTTTGTTCAATGGTTCCAAACCCTTACCTCCCCCACCACTAGCTGTCATCTTGCTCTCCATGTATGAGTCTGTCCCCATTTTCCTTGTTAGTTCACTTTGTTCGTTAGATTCCACATATAAGTGAAGTCATATGTTGTCTTTCTCTGACTGGCTTATTTCACTTAGTATAATGTTCTCTAGGTCCATCCATACTGTCACAAAGAGTAAAATTTCCTTCATTTTTATGGCTGAGTAGTATTCCATTGTGTAAATGTCCCATAGTTGTTTTATTCACTCATCTGTTGATGGACACTTCAGCTGCTTCCATATCTTGGTGTTTGTAAATGCTGCAATGAACATAGGGGTGCTAATGTTATTTGAAATTAGTGTTTTGGGTCCCTTCAGATATATTACCAGGAATGGAATAGCTGGGTCAGAAGGCTGACCCATTATTAACGTTTCGAGGTATCTTCATGTGGCTTTTCCACAGTGGCTGCACCAGCCTGCATTCTCACCAACAGTGCAAAAGGGTTTGCCTTTTTCCACATCCTCACTGGCGGCACTTGTTGTTTATTGACTTATTGATGACAGCCATTCTGACAGCTGTGGGATAATATTTCATTGTGGTTTTTATTTGCATTTCTCTGATGATTACCAATGTCAAGCATCTTTTCATATGTCTACTGGTCATCTGTAAGTCCTCTTTGGAGAAGTGTCTAACCAGGTCACTTGCCCATTTTTTAATTGAGGTTTTTTTTTTTGGTGTTGAGTTTTATATATACTTATTTATATACTTTATTAAATACTTATTTATAAATACATATTTTGGGTATTAACCCCTTATTAGATGTATCAGTGAATGTGTTCCCCTATCCTTTGGGTTGCCTTTTTATTTTTTGATGATTTCCTTTGCTGTGCTGAACCTTTTCAGTTTGATGTAATCCCATTTGTTTATGTTTTTTTTTTTTTTCCCTTGCCTTTTGGAGATATATCTGACAAAAATTTTTTCACAAGCAATGTCAAATTTTGCTGCCTATGTTTTATTCTAGGAATTTTATGTTTCAGGTTTAACATTTAAGGCTTTGATCCATTTTGAATTTACTCTTGTGTGTGGTGTAAGAAAGTGTTCCAGTTTCATTTTTCTGCATGTATCTGTCCAATATTCCCAACATCATTTATTGAATAAACTAGCTTTAGCCCATTGTATATGCTTGCTTTCTCTGTTAAATATTAATTGACTGTAACAGTGTGGATTTATTTCTGGGCTCTCTATTCTGTTCCATTGATCTATGTGTCTGTTTTTCTGCCAGTACCATGCTTTTTTTATTACTATGGCTTTATAGTATAGTTTGATATTAGGTAGCATGATTCCTCTAACTTTGTTCTTCTTACTCAGAATCACTATTGCTATGCAGGGCCTTTGGTGGTTCCATATACATTTTTGAAATATTTTTTCAGTTCTGTTAAACATGTCATTGAAATCTTAATAGGAATTGTATTGAATCTACAGATTGTTCTGGGTCATATATACATCTTAATGATGTTAATTCTTCCAATCCATGAACATAGTATATGTTTCCACCAAGAGACACAGATTGAGAGATACACAAGACTAAAAGTAAAGGGGTGGAGAAAGATATTTTATTTTATTAAAATGGAAAGAAAAAAGCTGGGTAACAGTACATATATCCAACAAATAGACTTTAAAACCAAGGCTACAGCAAGAGACAAAGAAGGGTACTACATAATGATAAAGGAATAATCTAACAAGAGGAAATAACCATAATAAACATTTATACACCCAAAATAGGAGAACCTAAATATGTGAAGCAAATATTGATGAACGTAAAGGGAGGTACTGACAGAACTACAGTTATAGTCAGGGAGTTTAACACTCGGTTGACTTCAATAGATAGATCTTCCAGTCAGGGAATTAATGAGGAGAAAGTTTCCTTAAATGACACACTAGGTCAAATAGATTTAATTGATATCTTCAGAGCATTTCACCTCAAAGTAGCAGAATATGTATGCTTTTTAAGTACACATGGAACATTTTCTAGGATAGACCACATGTTAGGAAACAAAACAAGTCTCAATAAATTTAAGAAGGATGAAATCATATCAAGCATCTTCTCTGACCAAAATGCTATGAAACTAGAAATCAATCACAAAAAAAAAAAAAAAAAAAAAAAAAAAAAAAAAAAAAAAAAAAAAAAAAAAA
>PVKU01000560.1:265342-335864 GCA_004027475.1 Anoura caudifer | reverse complement strand
GAATGAAATTCATAGCACTAAAGGGCTATCTCTAGGGAAAAAAATGAGAAAAAGCTCAAATAAAAAAATCTAACTTCACACTTAACTTGAAAAGGAACAATATACAAAGCCTAAAGAGGGTAAAAGGAAGGAAATAATGAAGATTAGAACAGAATTAAATAATATAGAGTCGAAGAAACTGCAAAATATCAATGAATCCAAGAGCTGGTTCTTTGAAATGATAAACAAGACTGACAAACTTTTAACCAGACTCATCAAGAAAAAAATGGGAAGAACCCAAATAAATAAAATCAGATGTGAAAGAGGAAAAACAATTAACACCAAAGAAACACAAAGGATTATAAGAAAATATTAGGAAAAACTGTATGCCATAAAACTAGACAGCCTGGAGAAAATAGACAAATTTCTAGAAACATACAATCTTCCAAAACTAAATCAAGAGAAATCAGAAAATCTGAATAGACAGATTATACCTAATGAAACTGAAACAGTAATCAAAACCTCCCAACAAACAAAAGGACTTGATCAGATGGCTTCGCAGGGGAATTTTTCCAAATATTCCAATAAGAACTAACACATCTGCTTCTCAATCTATTTCATAAAATTCAAGAGAGAAGGTTCCCAAACTCATATTATATGACCAACATTATCCTAATTCCAAAACAGATAAAGACAATACAAAGAAAGAAAATTATAGGCATATGTCTCTGATGAACATTGATACTAAAATCCTCAACAAAATATTAGAAAACCAGATATGCCAATGCCTCAAAAAGATCATATACCATGATCAGTGGGATTTTATCTGGGAATGTGAGGTTGGTACAACATTCACAAATCAATACATGTGATTCACCACATAAACAAAACAAAGGATAAAAACCACATGATCCTATCAACAGATGCAAAAAAGATATTTGATAAAATCCAGCACCCATTTATGACAAAAACTCTCAGCAAAGTGACAATAGAGGGAACATACCTAAACATAATAATGGCCATATATGACAAACCCATTGCCAGCATCATACTCGGTGGACAAAAACTACAACTTTACACTTAAGTTTGGGAACAGCATAAAGATGTCTGCTTTCACCTCTCTTATTCAACATAGTCCTGGAAGTCCTGGGAACAGCAATCAGACAAGAAGAAGAAATAAAAGTCATCCAAATTGGAAAGGAAGAAGTAAAATTGTCTTTATTCATAGATGACATAATACTGTACAACAAAGTCTCAAAGATTCCACCAGGAAACTCCTAGAACTAATAAATGAACTTGACAAAATAGCAGGTTACAAAATTTATATCCAGCCCTGGCTGGTATAGCTCAGTGGATTGAGCGCAGGCTGTGAACCAAAGGGTCGCGGTTCGATTCCCAGTCAAGGCATATGCCTGGGTTGCAGGACAGATCTCCAGTAGGAGGTGTGTGAGAGGCAATCACACATTGATGTTTCTCTCCCTCTCTTTCTCCTTCCCTTCCCCTCTCTCTAAAAATAAAGAAATAAAATATTTTAAAAAATTATATCCAGAAGTCAGTTGCATTTTTATATACCAATAAAGAACTAACAGAAAGGGAAATTAAGACAATAACCCCACTCAAAATTGTTTCAATAAAGAATAAAATATTTAGGAATAAACCTAATCAAGGATGTAAAGACCCATTCTCAGAAAATTGTAAGACTTTAACACTGAATTATAAGAGTATGACACTGAAGAATTAAAGAAGATACATTTGTTTTATTATTTTGACTAGTTAATTTAGTATAGTACTACCCAAAAATGGTTAACATAACCAGAATAGGAATCATGACATACCTTCTAACTCTGCATTATATATGTATAACTGTTTAAACAATTCTTTTCTCTCTGTTATATTTATTTTTAATTTTTATTGAATGTATTTGGGTTACATTGGTTAATAAATTATATAGGTTTAAGGCGTGCAATTCTAATACACCATCTGTATATTGTATTAAGTGTTCACCATGCCACTGATATTATTAAACTGAATGGTGCAAATGAATCGACCAGTTCAAGCACATGCACATGCACATGAATTCACACACACAGTAATGTGCATTTTCTAGACTTTGTTAAAAATAACAAATTTTGGAGATTAAGAAAAAGTAAAATAAATTGCCTCATTTATTCTTGAGTTTCCTGAATCTTAATTCTAGTTAATTAGTGCAGAAATTTGTTCTTTTCCTGGTCAGTTATACATTAGTGACATTCAAAAATATTTAGTTTACTAACAACTTTAGTAGGTTTGAGAGTATCTTAAAATATCTTTTGTTCCTTCTTGTAAACTTCCTACTATCAAACAAAATAAATTCACCTCTACTTAGAATTAAATGGGAAGCATTCCATTTCTCTGAGATTTTGCCAATATAATGCTACCATATTAACATTAAGTTTGATAAGTAGACTATGAATTCATATCAGAAACAAAACTGAAATTTGAAGGCAGTTGATCAGGTCTGATAAGCACAAGTGCTTTTGAGTCAGATTGCTTGTGTTCAAATCTGAACTCTGCGGTGTGACTTTGGACAAATTATTCAAATTCTTGCATCTTAGTTTTCTTATCTGTAAACACATCTGAGAATTCTTGGAGGGAAAAATAAGTTAATATATGGACAAAGCTTATCTTAATTTCTGATACATATAACTTAATGATAAATATTGTGGCAATATGATAAACTTTATTAAATATTATAATAAGATATTTTCCTTAAAGATTTTTCTTAATCTTATGATTAAATATCATAAATAAGATCTTTCCCTTAAAGGAGCTTAAAATCCCTGCTTCTGTTCCCTGTATGTGAAAAAAAGTAATACAATTATAACTAAATTTAAGAGGAATTAGACAGTTTTATACTATACAAATTAATTTGACTCAGAAAAGACCCATCCACATTTTGTCTCCCAGAGAAATCACTCTTTATTTGTACTTTCCTTAACAATGGAGATCAGTATGGTTGTTCTGATGAATTCAGGATCACAAAATATTTTTGTGTTACTGATTCTAGTTGGTACTGAAATTCTACTAGCTTAGTGGAAAATGTCCAGCATTTATATAAAAACGTCTGTACCAACAAAGATTGATACTTATATGACCCAAAATCAAAGCTCTTGGAAATTCTTTCATAAACTTTGTATGTTGTATGAATGAAAAATGACACATTAGCCAAGCTTTTAACAAGATTTAGAAATATATTTATTGAAGAAATGGTGTTAAACCAAGACAAATGGGGAAATCTTTTTTTTTCATTTTATATCATCACAATCAAATAATTTCTAGAGTAGCTAATGCAAAAATCACAGTTGTTTGGGAGTTAATATAATCCACCCATCTATGTTCTATGTTTTATCTTTAATATTATTCTGTGTTAATAAACTCAGTTTAAAGCTCCCAAAATCAAACTGTTTAACATTTTAAATTCACTCAAAATGATTTATAACAACATACAACAATTCAATTAACTAAGTTATGTGAGATGTTAGAAGTGCAAAACTTTGAGTAGTTCAGCTTCCTCTTTTTGCAGCCTCTTGGAAAGTTAATCACCTAGTATATTTGGGGATCTTTTAAAAAATGAATGCATAAACTTTGCTGTGTTATTCATAGAATATATCTTTATTTATGTATCTATCATCTCTCTATTCATACATATATCAGAAGAGTTTTTTGATGATTGAAGATTTTTTTAGGCTTTTGGTTCAGTATTATTAAAATAAACCTGCTTAGAATAGTTTATCAAGAGCTAATGCCTTCTTAAATTTATATGATACTTTATTTAGAAAGACTGTTGGAAATTACATGCATAGATACGGATTTCAATTTTTTTTAAACTTATGAGATAATGTGGCAAAAAACATTTAAGGTAGCAACCAATGAGGCAAGCACTTGCATCATCTCTTACCCTTTAGGACAGAAGAAATTTAAGACTTGCTAAGTAGTCGATAAACTATGGTAAAGGTGATGGGATGTCACTCCCTTGATTAGGTTCCATTATAAGGCAACAATGATGGGAGGTCACACATGTGACTACATTATGTTAGAATAACACTCCATCTCTGCGCTGGAGTGAGACATTCTGCTGCCCCTGCCCCCTTGAAGTCATGTTGTGAGAGGCTCTATGGAGAAGCTCAGATGACAAGAGTCTGTGGGCAGTGTCTGGGAGCTGAGGGTAGCCTCCACCCAACAACCAATGAGAAAACGGGGCCCTCAGTCATACAATCACAAGAAAATAATTTCTTTCAACAACCTGAATAAGCTTGGAAGCAGATCCTTTGCCCATGTACCTCCAGGTGAGAATGCAACCAACTGACACCATTATTGCAGCCTGGTGAAACCCTGAGGTGAGGGCTCTGTTTAGTCAAGTCTGGAAGTCTGACCTAAAAAAGCTATAAAATAATAAATAGGTACCAGTAAATGGCACTAACTTTTTAATTATGCTGCCAACTTTCTGCCAACTGGATATACAGTCACAGAAAACTAATATGGTTAGATATAGTCATCTTCATCCTTATTTTATAGGTGTGAAAATTAAGGTATAGATATTTCAAGTACTTGCTCAAGATGACATTGCTAGCGGTTTTTAAGCTAGTTCTTTATCCTAGTCTTAATTTTTCCTCATTTTCTTCTTCTTATACCTTTCAAGTATAGGTACCATTTATTGACTGTTAGCTGGATATGAGGCGATTATTGACTATGTATGGGCATTATCTCAGTTTGTTTTATTCTTACAAAACCCTTTGAGGAACTTCTATCTTATTACCTCCTTATTATGAATGAGAATTTTTATATGATTGCCTCCCACTTGTAGATGAGAGGTTAAATATCTTTCTAAAAGCACAGTGCAAGAATTCAAGTGCTGTTTTAACTCCTGAACACACGCTATTAAGCACCCTGTTTGGCTCCAGTGCTTTTTTTATCACCTCACTGCTACCTAAGAATGTTGCAGGAACAATAAACTACAGATGCAATGCTGCAGTTTATTAGGATGAATCTGTGCTGATACCAGCATGTTCCTTGACCTTTTTTTTAAAAGCCAATCACATAGACAAGGAAAATGGAGATCTTTTAATATGTTAAGCCCCTTTCAATGGAATGACAAATATTTCTGAAAATACAAATTTCTGAGTTATCATTATTTTTAATATCAATATCTTTATTTGAAATTATAGCTAAAATATGAGGGAACAAACAATGCCCTTATACACCAGTTTTAATAATTAGTCTCCTAAATATAAAATCATTAAACTGGATACATGTACAATCAAGACAAAACTCTTTCTTTCTTGAGAAGTAGGTATTCTGTATTAAAAAAAGAAAAAAATTACAGGAGTATTCATATAAAGAACTCTAGCCACATAAAACCATTTCTTTTTTCCAAACACTTGAACTAAGGCCCCAACTGGACCTGCAAAATAGACTTTATATTGCTCTTGTTTTAGAGAAAAATAATAGTAGAATATTTTAAAGTAATATTTGGGAGACAATGAAAATAAGTAGTTTATTCAGCCACTGCATGTGCAGATAAAAGCAATTAAAAAAGGAGATTCAAACAGAGAATATATCATTTTCCTTTTTTTACTAAAGTCGCAATGAGCCGACCTAGTTAGCCTTTTAAATAGGTAGCACATAGACCATTTCTACACTAGATTGTCACTGGACATATGAATGAAACACTGCCATATTTTCCACTGTAATCTGATGAGTGTTTTACACAGCAACCCACCATTTCAGAGGCTGAGCCCAGAAATCACATCAGAAAAGCTTTCTTTCCTTTTGTGCCTCACTTCATTAGAAATCAGCACAGTGACAGAATTTGGCTTCAACTTACTTAATGGATAAAGAATCAGGATATTATATATTAAAATATGCATGTAAGGTTATGTAGCTAGAGTACAGCAAGAATAGAACTGAAATCCAGGATCTCCCTGGATATGCAGTATAATATCCAAGGATATACTGAATAACGATATACAGTATTCCATTAGTTTCAGGTGCACATCATGGTGATATGGTACTTTTATACTTTAAAACACAGTCTCAGTGATAACTCGAGTTACCATCTGTCACCAAAGTTATTACAATATTATTGACTATATTCCCTATGCTGTGTATTACATCCCCTAACTCATTTAATTTATAACTGGAAGATGATATATATGTATATTCCATGTGTTGGTCATTGCACATAATGCTGCAGTGAACATAGGAGTGCATGCATCTTGCATGTTAGTTGATATTCAATTTTTTAAGGAACCTCCATACTGTTTTCCACAGTGGCTGCACCACATTATATTCCCATCAACAATATGGGATGGTTCCCTTTTCTTTGCATCCTCACCAACACTGGTTATCCTTTGTCTTTTTAATAATAGCCATTCTGACAGGTGTGAGGTGGTACCTTATTAGTTTGATGGTATTATTAAATTGCTGTACAAAAAAAAACAGTAAATTTTTATTCCATCACATAGTTTCATTAGCTAGCCAATTCAATAGTAAAGAAAAAAAAATCCCTTTCATTTTAATGTATTTAATTATTAGTTAAGTGAATGTTATATCTCATGTTTTCTTGTCATTTGTGGGAAAATGAGGATTCACACATTTGAGTTTAATACTTTTAAGTCAAAGATCAAGAAAAGCCAAACATGATTTTATTCCTTAGTTATAAACTAATTCTTACCCACTACTTTTGCTCCCAATTTTACTACTCTGTGGCTAGCAAGTGGTAGTGATCTAATTTTGAAACCATCAAGTATTGAATTGTTAAGAATTGAAGCTTTGGAGTGTTATCTCCCCTTGGTATTTCTCTGATTTTACATATGCAATGCCACCAATTGGTCTCACTTTTATATGCATTAGTTACTTCAATTTGTGTAACCAGCTTATTCAGAATCGTAACTTCCTAGCTTTGTTGGTAGGATTATACAACAGGAGAAAACACTTAGCACTAGTGCCATGCTAAAGCATAAGTTTAATGAGTTAAAATTATAAGTATAATAATATATTGACAAGATGATGATGGTAATACAAAACATCTATTTGTGTTCATAGTGCCCATGTGATATATGTTCTTTATTTCTAATAAGACACCAACATGAATAGTTCAAAGAAACTTCTAAAGGAAGGGTGTAAAAGTCTACAACCATCTTTCTCAATACTTGTAATTTTATATGTAACCACATAATAAGGTTCTGCTTTTGACATGAGAGCTGTTCTACAAATCAAATTTTAGGAAATATTTTCTTGAGGTTAAACTATAGTTTTCATATTTAGTCGTATAAATCTTGGTGATGTGCATTAAACTCAAGCTTGTCTATTTGCTGGCTATGTGATGTTGCCTAACTAAACTTTAACTTCTTCATCTGAAAAAATAGAGATTAATTATTATAAAATATTAGGACAAAACAAAATGTTCACATGGAGCTGAATCAGCATCATGTGTCCAAAGCCACCCCTCATTTTTGTCTCCCACTTCAACAACAAAAATTTGGCCTCCATTCACAAACAGAAGTGCCTTTGTGGGAGCTGTGGGATCCAGTGCCATATGCCAAGGAACCTGGGAGAAGTCATCCACATGAGGATTGGGTAGTAGGCAGACAGGCTGCAATGGGTACCACAGGAAACTTCAAACCAGCTCTAGCCCCTCAAGGCTATGATCTGGGAGGGCTTTGTGAAAGTTTAGGTTTCCAGAAGAGAAATCCCAGCACACCATTAGAGAAGAAAACAAAATAACAAAAGAGTTTTGATGTATTGGAGCACCTAAGGAGAAAACCTTGACGTTACCAGCATCACCCCTGTCCCAAGATGACATAGCAGAGGGCTAAAAGGCAGGCAGGTGATTCCTCCCACGGTGGAAAGAGAGAGCCAGTGAGTGAATGCTTGGCTTCCCCAGCTTTGCAGGATGCAGCTGATGCAACTCCTTTCTTCCTCACAGCATCCGGAGCATTGAAGTAGAAGCTCCATAACTGAACAGAGGAAGCAGATAAGGGGAGTGGCTTAAAAGACTCCCAGAGAAAATTAAATGAACGTAGCTCCTGTTGACTGCATTCTGGGGTCCCTGTGTACACAGTCAACTAATATTTGACAAAGGAGCTAGTATGGAAATACAACATCTTTGCCATATTTCAATGTGAAATATGAACATATTGAATATGTTCATATGTCCATACTCAATACGGAAAGGACAGTCCTTCTTTCATAAACGGTGCTGGTAAAACTGGATAACCACATGCAAAACAAAAATACATTGAGCTCTTCTCTTAGACCATTCACAAAATGTACTCTAAAATTGATTAGAAAGTTAAAATATATAACTCAAACAGCAAAACTACTGTTTTTATGTAAAAATTACATAAGAAAACACAGGAAAAAACTCCTGGACATAGATCTTGGCGATGATTTTATTAAATATGACAGCGAAATCACAAGCAACAAAGCCCCAAATAAATCAACAGTGCTATATCAAACTAAAAAAAACAAAACAACACTTCTGTGCAGCAAAAACAATCAATAAAATTAAAAGGCAACATATGGGATACAAGAAATTATTTGCAAACCATGTATCTGATAAGGCATTAATATACAAAAATATATAAAGAACTCAAACAATTCAATAACAAAACAAACAAGCAGTTTAATTAAAAATAAGCAGAGTAACTGAATAGACATTTTTATAAAAACAGCATTCAAATGTCTAACAGGTACATAGAAATACATGTAACATCATTAATCAGCAGAGAAATGCAAATCACAACCTCAATGAGATATCACCTCACACTTGTTCACTGTTCACAGGAATGTTAACTGGTGCAGCCACTATGCAAAACAGTATGGGGCTTACTCAAAAAATTAAAAATGTAAGTACCACATGATCCAGCAATCTCACTTCTGGGTATACCCCCAAAGGAGGTGAAAATAGAATATCAGAGAGATTACCTGCATTCTCATGTTTATTGCAGCATTAGCCAAGATATGGAAACAATGTAAGTGCCTATCAATGGGTAGATACATGAATAAAGAAGATTTAGTGTACATGCACAATAGGGTATTATTCAGCCATAAGAAAAAACAAAATCTTGCCATTTGTGACAACATGAATGGTCCTTGAGGACATGATACTAAGTGAAATAAGTCAGAAAGACAAAGACATATCCTATTTAATATCACTTATATGTGGAATATGAAAAAGCCAAACTCACACAAGGAACGGTGGTTACCAGGGGCTATAGGTTAGGGAAAATGGGAAGATGTTGGTCAAGAGCTCAGACTTCCAGACAGAAGATAAATCAGTGTTGGGAATCTAATGTACAGAATTGCAGTTATAGGTGACACTGTACTGTGTACCCCCAAATTGTTCATATGTCTTAAATGTTCTTACCAAAAAATAAATGTAGTAATTATGTCATGTGATGAGGTGTTAGCAAACACTAAGTGGTAATCATATTACAATATATGTGTATCAAATCAATATGTACACATGCAAGTTACATGTTGTTATATGTCATTTATTTTTTAATAAAGTTGGCAAAAAGAATAAAAATAAATGGATTTAAATATTCAATAATAGTTTTAAATGATATGTATTTTATCTTTTTTAAACCTGGACTTACATATAAATTAGCATTTAATCACCTGTGGAGTCAACATTTTTTATTAGACTTTTTTCCTAAATATTCTGACTATAAATTAGTTCAGAAAAATCTTTAAGTATCTATAAGAAAAAAGTAGAAGTAGAGACAAACTGTCATAATTTTTAAAGTGTTTTAACAATTTGAGAAGAATCATAAATATCATTTTTCACTACTTCCCTGTTATACTAGTATTTGAAGAGCTGTATTCATTTAAAAATGTGATAACTCATCTTGTAAAATATAAACTAGAATTATTCTAATTGTTATGGACAGAAGAAAAAACAAAGAATCTATTTTAGTGTTCAATTAGGACTAACTGTAATACAGTGTTGACATTTGCAAAGCTCTTCATATTTAAAAACAATCATACTCTATTGAAAAAAGTATTGTTACCATGACACAATATAGTATACTTTAATGACCTCATATATATTGATTTATTATCGTCCTTGGTCAAGATAAAATAGTAGAATAACCATTTAAATGAAATTATTCACAGTATTGATTTTATTACTCTTTCTACAAATAGAGCAGAATGCTTTAGTTTTGGGTCCAAATATGAGAGGATACTTTAATCCTATCAGATTTAAGTTGTCTGAGGGTACTCTGTGTGGGTGTTTAAAGTCTAAAAATATTGCAAAATTGAATTTCTTACTGAATTTCATTAACCTTTTTTAAAAAACCAGAAAAATGTTCCCAAAAAAGTTTTCTGAAATCTCATTTGCCTTCTCTTACTACTGGCTTGCCTGTTCATTCCAACTTACAAAAGATGTTCATATATATATATATATATATATATATATATGAGCTTTCTTCATATTTTGCCTTTTGTTTGAAAAATTACCTACTACTAGATATGGGTAATGCTTTAAGTAATCTTATATATTCCAGAAAGCTTTTCAAAGATTACTATTAAATGAGGCTGGGGTGGTGGGCTGGGATGGGAGTAGAAGACAGAAAACTGTATAAGAACAACAATTAAAATAAAATTAAAAAAATAAATGAGTCTAAATATACCAATCTAAAATATCTACTCTAATTCCTAATAATTTTTAAATTCAATATTTTTTAAAAATTTCAGGACTGATCCTCGAGGCACTTACAATGGACCAAATGAGGAATCAAGTTAAAACAAAAATAGAATTTATACTGTTGAGAAACACTACTGTTTCATATTTAATTTTTGACAGCACAAAATTATTGTCAGAAATCTTGGAGTTTAAAGGGTTTAAACTTGTCTTATTGTCCATGAAATCCTTCTTAAATTATTAATAATTATCTTTATATTAGAAATGATTTTCTTATTTTTTTCCTAATAGCACTAATGTTGATATCTAGGAAATGTCAAGAAAAAAATTATCCCTCAAAGACTATAATCTCTTAAGAGACACATTTAACTATGAAGAAAAGCTAACGCAAATTAATATTCATTTTGGAGAACTTTTTATCTCTCTTTTTCTCAGTTCCAGAGGTTTATTGATGTCTTTAAAGGTTAAGAAAATGTGGAGAGATCCAAGATGGTGGAGGTGAGTGGAAGCTATACTAACCTACTCCCAGGACCAATCTGGAATTAGAACTCAATTGTAGAGAAATCATCCTGAATAATTAATTTAACATTAGCTCGGGAGAAACCTTATACCACAGACAGACAGAAGAAACTACTTCACCACAATGAGCCTGGTAGAGAGTGTGGAGGAGGCACAAAATGACTGCCTGGGCTCCCATGGGTGGCAGCTAAAGTCCCAAAGGGATATATCAGTGGCCAGAGGCTTCCCTTGAGAAGTGTTGGGCCTAAACACCAAGATGGGCCCCCAGCCTACAGTATCAGAGTCAGAGAAGAACCCAGATAACATCTAGCTGTGAAAAGCCGAAGGGCTTCTATCTACCAGGGAGAGATAGCTGGAGACACAGAGAGCTTTTTAAAGGGCTGACACACAAATTTTGTTTGTAGCCACTTACCCTGAGCTCCAGCCAAGGGAGGACAGAGTGAACTACAGACACTTGAACAAAGTCTGGGTCTGGTGGCTATATGGAGAGATCTGAGGAATCAGCCACCAGGACCCCTATGCTGAGTCATGCCCATACTGTAGAAACCAGCTTTCTCAGGCAGAGCACTCCTCCATGAATGACATCATCCTGAGGGAAAGCAGTAGCCATTCCCCTGGCCAACAGAAATTACTCTGCTCCACAATGTGGTGCTTAAACTGGGCTGCTGACTATGGCTTGATTAGTTTGACACCTGAATAGTTTAGCAATTAAGGCAGAAAAAACAAAGCAGTAGCCAAAATGGGAAGAGAAGGAAACAAATCCCAAATGAAAGAACAAGAGAATTTACCAGAAGAACTAGATGAAATGGAGGCAAGCAATTTATCAGATAGAGAGTTTAGAGCAATGATTATAGGATACTCAAGAGCATGGGAAAAGACAGAAACCATAAAAAAGGACCAGTCAGAAATAAAGAATGCAATATCTGATATAAATAACACACTAGAAGGAATAAACACTAGGTTAGATAGAGCAGATGACCAAATCAGTGATTTGGAAGATAAGATAGAAAAAATCAGCAGCAAAAAGAAAATAAGTAATTTAAAAAATTGAGGAAAGCTTAAGAAACATTGTGGACAACATGAAGCATAAAAACCTCCACTTCATGGGAATACCGGAAGGAGAAGAGAGTGAGCAAGGGACTGACTATTTGAAGAAATAATGACCAATAGCTTCCTTCATCTGGTGAAGGAAAAAGATACAAGTCCAGAAAGCTCAGAGAGTACCAAACAAGTTGGAGCCAAAGAGGCCTACACTTAGACACATCAAAATTAAAATGACAAGGCTTAAAGACAAGGAGAGAATCTTAAAAACTGTAAGAGAAAAGCAGGTGATTGTATACAAAGGAGCACCAATTAGACTGTCAGGTGATTATTCAACAGAAACATTTCAGGCCAGAAGGTGATGAAAAGTAAGGACCTACAACCAAGGTTATAATTTAAAAACCAAAGGAGAAAGAAGGAGCTTCCAAGACAAGAAAACACTAAAGGAGCTTGTTAACACCAAATCAGTATGGCAACAAATGTTAAAGGTCTTGTATTAAAGAGAAGAAAAAGAGAGAAAAAAAAGGAGAAACAAACAAACAAATAAATAAATAAATAAAATGGCATTAAATACATATCTATCAATAACCACCTAAAAATGTAAATGGCTTAAATGCTCCTACCAAAAGACATTGATTGGGTAACTCAATGGAAAACAATACCTATGTATATGTTGCCTCCAAGCAACTCATCTCAAATTGAAAGATACACACAGAGTAAAAGTAAAGGGATGGAAACAGACATTCATTATGTGGGAAAGAAGGGAAAGAGATGTAAATGAACATGAATGAGGGACCCATGGACGGAGACAAGGGGAGTGGGATTGAGGGTGGGAGGTGGGTATGGGTAGGGAGGGGGAAAGTGGTGGTGGGAAAATGGAGACAACTGTATTCAAATGTCAATAAAAAAAGAAAAAAACTAATTGCTAAAACAATAAAAAAAGAAAAAGGTATTCATGTAAATGGAAAGAAGAAAAAGCTGGGGTATAGTACTTACATCTGACAAAATAGACTTTAAAACCAAGGCTCTAGTAGGAGATAAAAAATGACATGGCTGAATGATAAAGGAAACAATCCAACAAGAGGATATAACCCTAGTAAACATTTACATACCCAACACAGGAGCACCTAAATATGTGAAGCAAATCTTGATGGATATAAAGGGAGAGACTGACAGAAATACAGTCATAGTGAAGGATTTTAACATCCCATTAACTTCAATAGATAGATCTTCAAGACAGGAAATAAATCAGGTGACAGTGGTCTTAAATAACATACTAGATCAAATGTATTTAATTGATATCTTCAAAACATTTCACCGAAAAGCAGCAGAACATACATAGTTTTCTTGTGCCCATGGAACATTTTCTAGGATAGACCACGTTAAGACACAAAACAAGTCTCAATAAATTTAAGAAGATTGAAATATATCAAGAATATCAATCAAATCATATCATGTCTCTGACCACAATGCTATGAAACTAGAAATCAATCACAAAACACTGAAAAACATGTAAATACATTGGAGCTAATTAACATGTTATTAAACAATGAATGGGTCAACAACGAGATCAAGAAAGAAGATTACTGGAAACAAATAAAATGAGGACACAACAATCCAAAATCTGTGGGACACTGGGAAAATAATCCTAAGAATGAAATTCATGGCATTACAGGTCTATCTCAAAAAAAAAAGGAAAAAAAAAAACACAAGAAAAAGATGAAATAAAAAAAATCTAACTTCACACTTAAAGGAACTTAAGAAAGAACGACATACACATTATTTTCCTCTCCCTTCCTTTCTGGTTGCTGTCAGTTTGTTGTTAATTTCAATGTCTCTGATTATATTTTGCTTGCTTGTTTTGTTAATTAGGTTCCACTTATAGGTGAGATCACATGGTATTTGTTTTTCACTGCTTGTAACTTGGGAAATAACTGACACCAAAGAAATACAAATGATTGCAACTATATGCCAACAAACAGAACAACCTGGATGAAATGGATAAATTTGTAGAAACATGCTATGTTCTAAAGCTAAATCAGAAAGAATTAGAGAATCTGAATAGACAAATAACTCCTAGTGAAATTGAAGCAGTAATCAAAAACTCCCAACAACAAAAAAGCCCTGGACCAAATGGTTTCACAGATGAATTTTACCAAACATTCCTAAAAGAACTAACACTTCTCCTTCTTGAAGTATTTCATAAAATTCAAGAGGAGGGAAGGTCCCCAAACTCATATTATAAGGCCAATATTATCCTAATTCCAAAACCAGATAAATATGTTACAAAGAAAGAAAATTATAGGTCTTTGTCTCTAATGAACATAGATGTTAAAACCAAATACAGCAATACATCAAGAAAATCATACATCATGATCAAGTGAGATTTATTTCAGGAATTCAAAGTTCGTACAACATTTGCAAATCAATAAACGTGATTCACCACATAAAGAAAATGAAGGATAAAAACCACATGATCATTATTAATAGATACAGAAAAATCATTTAATGAAATCTAGCACCCATTTGTGATAAAAACTCTCAGCAAAACCTAACCAGGGATGTAAAAGAACTGTATTGGAAAATTATAAGACACTGAAGAGAGAGATAGAAAATATACCAAAAGTTGAAGCCCATGGATTTTTTTAGATTTTATTTATTTATTTTTAGAGAGAGGGGGAGGAAGGGAGAAAGAGAAGAAAAGAAACATCAGTGGGTGGTTGCCCCTCATGTGCCCCTTACTGCAGGCCTGGTCCACAACCCACACATGTGCTTTGACTGGGAATCAAACTGATAACCCTTTGGTTCTCAGGCCAGCACTCAATCCACTGAGCCAACAATTAGCATCATTAGAATTTCCATACAACCCAAAGCCATGTATAGATTCAACATAATTTTTATCAAGATTCCAGTGTCATATTTCACAGAACTACAACAAATATTTCAAAACTTTATATGGAACCATCAAAGACCCTGCATAGCAATAGTGATCCTAAGAAAGAAGAACAAAGTGGGAGGAATCTTGCTACCTAATATCAAACTATACTATAAGGCCATCATAATCAAAAGAGCATGGTACTAGCAGAAAAACAGACACATAGATCAATGGAACAGAATAGAGAGCCCAGAAATAAGCCCACACTTTCATAGTAAATTCATATTTGACAAAGGAAGCAAGCTCATACAATGGGCTAAAGCTAGTTTATTCAATAAATGGTGTTGGGAAAATTGGACAGATACATGGAGTAAAATGAAACTAGACCACTTTAAGCCACACACAAGGATAAATTCAAAATGGATAAAAGACTTAACTATTAGACCTGAAATCATAAAATCCTAGAAGAAAAGGTAGGTAGTAAAATCTCCTATATTGCTCATATCAATTTATTATCAGATATATCTCAATTTCCTTTGGATGTATTAAAAACACTACAGAAAAGATAAACTAATGGGACTACATCAAACTAAAAAGTTTTTGCATAGGAAAGGAAATCATCAAAAAATAAAAAAGACAACCCACAGGAAGAGAAAACATATTCGCCTATACCCCTGATGAGGAGTTAATATCCAAAGTTTATAAAGTACTTACAAAACTCAACACCAAAAAACAAGCAACCAAATTAAAAAATGGACAAATGACTTGGTTAGATATTTCTTCAAAGAGGACATACAGATGGACAATAGACATATGAAAAGATGCTCAACATCACTAATCATCAGAGAAATGCAAATAAAAACCACAATGAGATATCATCTCACACCTATCAAAATAGCTATAATCAATAAATCAACAAACTACAAGTGTTGGTGAGGATGTGGAGAAAGGGGAACACTTTTGCACTGTTGGTGGGAATGCAGAGTGGTATAGCCACTGTGGAAAGCGGTATGGAGATACTTCCAAAAATTAAAAATAGATCTGCCTTATGACCTAGATATCCCATTTCTGGGAATATGTCCAAAGGAACCCAAAACACCAATTCAAAAGAACACAAGCAGCCCTATGTTCATTGCAGCACTATTTACAATCACCAAGATATGAACACAGCCTAGCATCCATCAATAATGAGTGGATAAAACAACCATGAGCATTTACACAATGGAATACTACTCAGCCATAAAAGTGAAGGAAATTTTACCCTTTGCGACAGTATGAATGGATGGGAAAGCATTATGCTATGAGAGATAAGCCAGTCAGAGAAAGACAAATACCATGTGACTTCACTCATATATGTAATCTAATGAACAAACTGAACTAACAAGGGAAATGGGGACAGACTATACATGCAGAACAGGATGGTAGTTAGTAGGGGTGTTAGGGGGTAGAGGGATTGATCAAAAAGGAAAAAGCTATCATGAACATTGACAACAATGTGATGATTGCTGGGAGGTGGTGGTATAAGGGATCTAAATGGTTAGGGAAAATATAGTAAAGAATATTAAAAAAGGAAAGAAAGAAAGAAGCAGTGACTGGCAACTGAGGCATTTTAATTGCCAATAAATTAACTTTGATTACTAATAATAATTAACCTAGAACATCAAATTATGTAATAGAAAAGTGAATGTCAACTCAATTGGGAGCATACTTTTTTCTCTTTAGAAGGATTGCTCATTTAGTTTAGTTTTGTTTTAAAGTACAAACTCATCAAAACAAAACCTTCTAAAATTTTAAGCTGTGTATCTGTGTCAAAAAAAAAACAAAAACAAAAAAAACAAAAAAAACACCAAAACATCTTTTGCTTATTCTACTAGAAAGAACTAACTCCAGAGTAATTTCTATGAGGTTTCAGAATTACTTATAATTTGGGAGCAGAACAAGTTGGAAGGATACATAACTAATAAATTTCCAATTCTTTACTGAGATGATTTGAAATAACAACGTGTTTCCTAGGCAACCATAAGGACTAGATGCAAAATGGTGACAACCAAGTCAAAATTGGCTATGGTGAGAATCCCAAGAGAAGGATAGAGAGAATAATAGAACTGAATGTGAGGAAACTAAATATCTATGTGATACCATTAGTAATTCAGAAAGTGTGCCCATCTTTTCTATTCTAAAGATCAGGGAAAATTAAATAAATTTTCCAAATTTATATAATAAGACTTCAAAGCTGTGTCTAGTTTTCTGAGATTTCTTCCAGGGAAGAGTGATCAGAGTACTCATTCCTCTACTCTGCCTATGAGAATCTAAAATTCGAGAAGGTTTTATGACAAATTTATTAGAAAATCAGGTGGCTATGTTTCTCTTGCTTTACACGTGACCATGTATTTACTCCTTTGTTCATTCATGTACAATAGTTACTACTTTGAAAAAAAAAAAAAAGTCTTTGCCCTTACGGAGTTTGCCTTTTTACAGGGGAAACAAAGAGACAAAATAATTTCAGATCAGAGCAAATGCCATGAAATGATGAAAGCCAGGGAATTTTGTAGAGATCTGAGGGTAGAAAGAATGCCTTCTTCTTTTGCAGTGAAGTGTGCAGTAAAGATTGGCAGAGCAAGTACAGATTTTTGAAAATGCCTTATAAAAATACATGACTCCCAGAAAAGTCTCTCCATGACTCAGCATTTTTCCAAAGAGTGGTAATTATGCATATTTTAATGGTCTGTTAAAGTCATAAATGCATGCTTTTTATGACTTAATTACAGAGTAAATTTTCCAATGTTATAAAACCCTGAATTGCTGTTGGGAAGAAATCCTTATTGTAGTGTGATAGTCTTCAGACAATACATAAAATGTCTATTAATGAGTTCTGTGCAAAATGCATTGTCTGACTACTTGCTTGCTTGAGGCAACTTGACGTAGAAATGAAATTATTAACTGAAGTAGGTTTTAATCCTTGGCCTACTAGATGAACACGAAGTAACTGTTCTGGACCTTAATTATTTGTGAAACAAGACGATTGCTTAAGAGGAAATACTCAATTCTCAATCTTGTATTAGAAAATGGTTAAATGAGGAGAAAAGAGATACAGTGGCTCCTTCCAGTGTCTGGTCAGGATAGGGAATAAGAAGGAGTGCCAAAGTGTGATGTAAGAAGAGTACTGTATTGGTACTTCCAGTTAGAAGAGAAAAATGATAAAGCGCCCTGATGTGCTGATAAGACTGTGTGTAGAGTGGTCTCACTTCAGAAGGGCATGAAGTTTTCTAAGTAGACAACCTTTAATATGCCTTCCATTGCTACATATAACAATTTTTATTGCATTCTACATACAGTTTTTACTCAAAAATCTTCTCTGGCTTTAGGGCAGGAACATTAATTAATAACGATTTCCTAAGCTGCTTCTATGTCCTACTTCATTTTGAGTATTATAAATATATAAATATCTTTATAATTCATAATCTATCTGAATGTTATGTCGTACAACTGAAAACTTGCAGATAATATTTGTCTACTCATTAAAAATACATATGTAGGATTGTGGTTTTACAGAATGTCCTTTTTTATGCCTTATTTAATGTAAATGAAGAATGAACGCAAAGACATGTTTGGTTTACTCAGATGAACTACAGTCTGTGCTGTAAAGAAGGCAGTACGTGTGGTGACTGGTCAGCCTGTGGTCCGATGTAGGTCATGGTTGTAGACTGTCTTACTATCATATTCAGTACTTCTATTGTCCCTTCTCTTACTCATCTTATTTTTTAAAAGATTTTATTTATTTATTTTTAAACATAGGGAAAGGGAGGAAGAAAGAGGGGAGAGAAGCATCAATGTGTAGCTGCCCCTAAAACACGCCCTGGTGGGGACCTGGCCGCAACCCAGGTATGTGCTCTAACTGGGAATCAAACCAGCGACCCTTTGGTTTGATGGCTTGTGCTAGGTCAACTGAGTCACACCAGCCAGGGCTCATCTTATTTTTTTTTAAGATTTATTTATTTATTTATCTTTAGAGGGGAAGGGAAGGAGAGAGGGAAAGAAATGTATGGTTGCCTATCATGCGTCTGCTGCTGGGAACTATCCTGCAACCCAGGCATGTGCCCTGACTGGGAATCGAACCACAATCTTTTGGTTCACAGGCCTGCGCTCAATCCCCTGAGCTACACTAGCCAGGGCTCATCTTATTTTTTTAATACACCTTTATGAATTTCCTATGTTCTAAGTATGAGATTTCTTTTCTCTTCATTTTCCTTATATCTAAAGAAATATCATGCCAACAATTTGTTTCTCACCATGTCTTATTACTTAATCAAAATCTACTTCTACCTATTGCAAGTAGAATTTGGTAGCTTTATATTTTAGAATCTGCTCTTTTGAATTCACCATGTGTATGACACATTTAAAACAAATCAAGGCATTAATTAAAAAATGTGTTTAATAAAACATGGCATATACATTTTATGAAATTATATTTTTAAAATATACAAGGTATTATACATCAGATATTGATTTTCTCTTCACTTTTAATTGTGCATGCAGCTGGGGTTGATGATGCACATATCAGAATGTCCAGGTCTAAAGGATGTGGTGGTTTGACTATTAAATATATAGTATTTATTATTTAACTTTCCAATTAAGTCCTGCATATGCTACTTGATATTTTTATGAAATTTCAAATTAAATAAGTTCATTAAATTGCTAGCTTTATCAGAAAGAGCCAAGTATTAAAAAGGATTAAAAGCAAGACTAATCCATCACTCATTTTTTATAATAGATGTCATAATAAACAATTCTAGTTTAATGATATTGGCCCATGACCTGCAATTAATGTCATCATCTACCCAACGCGTGGACGAATGGTCCGGGAATACTGTGTTCCGCAGCACTGTTTCGTGTCCTAGATTTTAGTAAAAACAAAGGAAGCCAACGCAGCTCCAGGAAGGAGGTGAGGCTATTGCAGCCACAACTTCTGCAACATCACAAATTCATTCAGCACACAGCCCTCCAACGCATGGGCCACCCAGAAAACAGACAAACTCAAATAAATATGGCTGTCACCCAGCAAAGCAACACTCTTTCTATCCTTGAGGGTAGCCGTAGTTTTTTATACAGGTGATATCCCATTTACAAGAACATATTCAAAGACGATTTAATGTGATAAATTTTCCAGTTAGGGTTTTTCAGAAATAGAAACAGAGTTTTGACAGGATTGTTTTTCTTTAAAACCCTGAATAGACTTCAAATTTACTTAAGCAAAACAAACAATTTTACTTTTCAATGTAACAGAAAAATGTAGGAAGACTATTTTAGTAATCCTCAAGTAACTTTTATCCTTTCAAAATATAAACACTGGGACAATGGTGAGGGAAATGACCAGGGAAGCTGGTGGGGGTGGATGGGGATGAGCAGAGGAGGGCAAAGGGGGAAAATTTGGGACAACTGTAATAGAAAAACAATAAAAATAATTTAAAAAATGAATATATATAAAAACATATTTTAAAATAAAAACTGTAATTGTCTCAATTCACAAAGAGGTATCCATTACATGCTTGTTTTGTCCTCAATTACATTTAAGTGCATCATATAACATAATAACAATTATGCTAAATGCTGGTAAGTACTTTCCCAAGGCACTTTTTGTGGCATATTATACGTTTACGATATTTTGCTTCCTATTAGAGCTGCAGAGTTGCAACCACACTAGCACTCGGTAACTACAGGTCGCCTCTTAAGGAACTTGGGAACTCTCAATTAGTTTTACATCTGAAAAGCCAGAAATTGCCTCTTCTCTTTTCTTAGTAGCAAATTTTATTTTCCAGTGTATAGACTGTGTAGGAGCTATTTTTCAATGTGTTTTAGATGTGATGAATACCCACCATGTTCACAAATTATTTTGAGCCACAGTCACAGAGTTAACTGATTAGCAACCTGAGAAAGCAGGGGTATCTAGATGGGAAGTTTCCAGATTGTGGCTGGCTGCTCAGCTGATTGAGTTTAGACTGGAAAAATATGCTTTATTGAATTGTGACTTTGGAAATCAATGAAATCTGCCTACTACCTGTGGTTCATTAGATCCAACATGGATTTCTTCCCAGCCCCTCCTCATTCTGCATTAGATTCGTGGAAATAGTTACCCAGAACTCTTTAATTTCAGTGATAAGACTAGTCAAAAATCAGAGTATCTCTCGGGTGAGTCGAGACATGTATTTTCATCTAGTAAATCTCAGTCGTATCCTCTGACACTGGAATCATACATATTTTGTATTTCTCCCACCTCTTATCTTAAGATATCTTCAGATCATGATCAGAGAAGTTTTCTGGTTATTTGCAAACACATAAGAATAAAGAAAATAAAACCTCTAGAATTAGATAACAGAAAAATATTCCCTAGAGCAATAGATACAGGAGGAGACACATAGACAATACAAGTAATGGCAACTACACAGGGAAAGTGTTTAATATTTGTGGCTTGTATATGCACATACATTTAAAGATGTTTAAATTAGTATAGAAATAATAAGTGACTCTAATTAACTATAAAAGGAAATCACAAATTTATCTTTCACTGATTTTTAATATTTGGCAAACATCTCGAGTGAGAATAAAGAAATAATCAGCCAGAGATGGTTTAGTCACATAGCCTAGATTCAAGGCACTAAAACAGAGGGAAAAATGAAAAAAAAATAAATGCAGAATGTATTTATAGAAAGGGAAAGTAGCACCTCTCACCTAAAGATGATGGTTTGAGTGTGAAGATCCAAGAAATTCTCTATCTCACCACCTGCACCAATCTTCCTCAGGTTTCTCTCTCTGTCTCACTCCTTCTCTCATCACCACCTCAGACTTACTGTTTTTAGGTTTTTTTCCCCTGAGAAATGGTGTAAACTTAAATACGTCAAGTGCCCACTGCATTAAATGGATGCTTATCACCCATCGCATTCTCAACTCAAACATGCAAGGTATCAATCCTAACAAGTAACATAAGTATCACCACAGTAAACACTTCATAAGCATTATCTAGTGGAATTTTCACACATATACTATAAGATAAATAGCACCTCCATTTTGCATATTTGAAAAAGATTGATTATAGATTAGGTGTATTTCCCAAAGATACCCAACTAAAACCATGTGCTACAAAACCCACTGATCATTCTGCAATCAGCATATTGATTCTACAAAGAATTAGTATTTTTAAAGTCAAATTCTTTTCACTTTATTTTGTCTTCACTTTAGGTTTCAAAAGCAGAGAACTAACAAGAATATTTAACAAGACAGGTGATGACATCTACCCCCAAATATTGCCAATTTGAGGTTGTTAGTAGCTAAATTATCATGGTTTGACAGAAATCAGTGTTATAAAATCAAGGCAAATGTGAGGCTGACTGTTGTGAGAATCACATCCATGACCAGTTATGGAGACAACCTCTTTCACAAGAGTGGATTGGAAAGTATATTCCATTTCATTTTAGTCAAAGGAAAAAGCTCTAAGTTAAATCGAGGTCTCTTCTAATCCTATAATCATACAAATAAGATTAACTTATTCAAGAAGTCTTTTATTATGTTGTGTATCTTATAAGCAACTCAACAAAGCTGATACATTCATAAAATGGTACCCTGAAAATCTTCATAGATTGGAAATTTAGGCCTATTAAATGAAGAAATTCCCATTAATTGCATAGTCTCTATCTCAAATTCATCACCACCTTATTTCCTATATATTAACTGTGACTACAAACACACAGTTATTGACCAGTGTCCTTTGCAATGTTTGTATACCTTTTCTATAATAACTGGTTTTTTTTTTTTTGTTTTTTTTTTTTTACTGCCTAGTGTCTTAGTCTGCTAGGGAAGCAATAACAAAATACCACAAACGGGGCAGCTTAAGCAACACAGATTTATTTCCTCATAGTTCTGAAGACTAGAAGTCCAACACCAAGGTGTCAGCAGGGTTGGTTTCTTTTGCTGGTCTCTCAACAGTGGCCTGTACATAGCTATCTTATCCCTGTGTCTTTAGGTGGCCTTCCTCTGTATCTATTTGCGTCCTAATCTCTCTCTTCTTATTAAGACACTGGTTATATTTCATTAGGTCCCACCCATATCACCTCATTTTACTTTATCTCTATCAAGACCCTATCTCCAAATAAAGTCACACCCTGAGGTGCCATGGGTTAGGACTTCAACATAGGGCTTTAGAAGGGAAATAATTCAACCAATAACACCTAGTACATTTATTTATTTTCTAACTGTTGCTAAATAATATTTTACACCAAATTTCATATGGAGTGAGCATAACAAAGCTGTTTGCACCCCTTTCCTCTGGGTCCTGGCAGGACACATCCAGTTTCTGCTAAGGCTCTGAGTGAAACTAGGTGGTAGCGGAATCTGTTCCATCTTCTTTGAGCTTCTAGAGTCTAAGCATTGGGCTGCATTCTCATCTACAAACATGTCTTTTATAAATTTAAATGCAACTGATTGTGGAGAAGAGGTGAAGTTTCTTAGAGTTTTGGGAATAGTTTTATTAAAAATATTACTCAAATAATTCCTTGTAATTTTAAGCATTAAGATTAAAGTCATTACATATGATTGTTTATATTAGTGGGGATGTTTGAAATACAGGTGCTAAAACAGGACATCCAAATAAGTTTGTGAAGTGGAAAATATGCATTTACTAATGTTTGAGTTGTGAAGAAGACAACCTGAGTGCTGAATGGGTAATTATGTTCTCAAACTGCCTCAAGGACAGGCAGGCACCAATTTTCATGTGCAACCATCTGTCGAAATGCGCAACACTCAGTCATGTGGAAGCATTCCATCGGGGCAATTTCTGTTCTCTCTCTCTCTCTCTCTCTCTCTCTCTCTCTCTGTTTCTCTCTCTCTCTTTCTCTCTCTCTGCCTCCCTCCTCTCCCTCTCTCTGTCTCTCTTTTTCTCCCCCTCTTTTCTATCTTGCAATACAACCCTTTGTCTAGTCCATAGAAATGTGATGTATATTTTCTGTCAGTCTTCTGTATAATCAGAGGGAAAAGTAGTATCAGCAAAGTTAATTCTGCAAAATAGCAATGGAACTACAGATAATATAAATTCCACCTAAGAAAAAATTGATAAAGCATCCTATTTGAGCATTCTTGACTCACTAGGGGATCTTTGGTTTCATTCAACTAATGTGAATTTTTTTAAATTGTTGTTCAAATACAGTTGTCTCCATTTTCAACCCACCACACTCCCCTGTCCCATCCATCCCTGCCTCCCACCCTTGAACCTACCTCGTTTGGCTTTGTCCATGTGAATTTGAAGTATCACTTTCCGGGGCTGAGGGACAATTCAGTGGAGATTATCTGAACAACACCAAACTGAATTATCATCATGTACATTTGGACCACTGAAGTTAATAACAGATTGTTTCTTTAATGTGACTCCATACAGTAACAGCTCTCCAGCAAGGAGGATAGAATTAGAGAAATTGACGTGACTTTTCAGTTTTGTCCTATATATGTGTGTGTATTAATGCAAGTTTTCATATTGAAAATGTTTTTTCCATAAATAACTTATCTAGCAACAATTAAACATGAACAAGTAAAACAATTTTATTATCTATATACAGCATTGCTATGAGGATTGGAGGCTATGTAACTATGCAAAGCAGAGTAGGTGGTGACAGTTGTTAAAATTACCATTTGTTGCTATTTCCAATCTTACATAGTAATTCCTTTATCATGGTTAAAGTTCAATCAAAAACTGATTGCTTATTATTTTTAAAAGTTTGTTCTCTCTTCTATACAAACAAGGCAAACTGAATGTATGAGTTTATTTCTCTGTTCTTTCAAAATAACATTAAAATGATAGTGAGAGCAGGATAAACCCACAAGAAAAAGAGGTTGCCATTTTATTTTTTTACCATCATTTTCATGAACTATTAGGAGGGAGTGGTAATCAGTGCCAGGGTCTCATCTCTAATGTTTAACCAGAAATAAAGCAGGATTTAAGTCCACTTCAAGGTATATCAAACCCCAACAATAGTATACTTTAAGTGTAGAAAAAGAAAAAAAGAAAAGTAGGAATACATATGACAATCTTCTAAACATTGCCTTTGTGACTATAAATTTAGCAATAAGTTTTCCAAGGGCTAATGTATAAAAAGGGAAGGTTGATTATTCAGGAAACGTACAAGGTCCCACAAAAGCAAGACCAAGCAATTGTCAAGGAGTAATTCAACTGTCCTGGAGAATAACTCTGTGGTATAATTTCATGGAAACTTCTGGAGAAGCTATTGAGTAACATAAATAATACTGAAAAGTGTTCTTAAATAAATATATTAATTAATTTTATAGAAAGAAATCTTAATAGGGAACTTGTGGTATCTTAGAGTTCAAAAGAGTTCCGCAAAGAGCAGTATGATTTGTTTTTATTTTTTTAATTTTTAATTTTTTATTTTTTTTGGTGCCAAACTGGCTTTAAAATGTCTTCTGAGCAGTTTCCCAAGGTTTTAGCTATTTCAATTCACAGATAAATGCTCATGCATTTTCCCAGAAGCACAAGACCCTGTCAGGTAGTGGATCCATAGGAGCTTTCACCCCTAGTACGACATTCCTGGAGCTAACCAACTTCCCACAAACACCCAGGACCCCATTGCCATATCTGGATTACCAGATCAGACCCATCTTCTCACAATGAGGGGCCCTTGGTGACATTCTTGCCAACAGAACTCAATCGAAGCTATCATGATCAACCTGAGGAGTTTTAATTATATTTAACCACCAAAGACAAGATCAGAGCTTTAAACATTTCCTAAATGTTTAGATATTACCATATCTTACTCTCTTTTCCCTTAAATGAGCTTCTATGGCTTTAACCTCCAGTGGGGAAGAGACTTTTCAGACGTACAAGTGAGGCATTCTACGTCTACAGACACACCACAGAGACTTCAGCAAGTAAATAACATTTAAGCCGTAGTGAGCCTTCTCCTTCCAGAAATATATGACTACATACTCATATTATATCTATGTTTATCTTATGCTTACAGTCAGATTTTGTAATGTTTCATATGGAAGAACTTCACACTACTATTTCTAGTTTATTTTTTATGTATTTTTGTTTCTGTGATAATTATTCATATAACTTTTCATAAGATTTCGTTTGTTACCTTATAAAATACTATATTTTTGTAATGAGATATTTTGCATCTTTTACCATTATTGAATTTTCTCTCATGTTCTAAAAATTTTAGTTATTTCTCTTGAACATTCAGGGTATACCACCATATAATTGTATGCATAAATTTCTAGGTATTCATTTATTGATTAAGAAGCTGCCTTTCAGCAAAAGCTTTTATGTTACATAAGCAAATAACCAAACATTCACTTCACTGAAAGTGGGTCATACAAAGTTGGAAAGGTCAATAGATGGCTGATAAGGATTTTAAAAACATATTCCCACCCACGTCTTTGAACAAGATCTTAGATGTCATGATGAGTTTGATCCTTACCTCTTATGTTTCTATATCTCAGAATCATTTACATAACATACTACTTGAAGTTAGTCCTTTAAACACAAAAAGAAACTGGCATTTCTAATATGCTATTGAGTTACTCCATCTAAAGCGTAATAATATTTACTTTCCATTTCAGCTGCCTCCAATCTTGTGACATTTGTAAACACGTCATGTAATATAAGTTGTAAAGGTACTAAAACTATCAGATAAAACTATTTTGATTTTCCCTTTATATACTGATGAATTACATGACTATTTCTTTTCTGAATCTCTTAATGCAATATATATTAAATATTTGAAAAAGTACCATGTACAAAATGCCAACCTTAAAGCTATTTCTTTTCTAAAATGATTTCTATTTGTAAGTTATGCTTTTGTCTATTAAAACTCATACTATGACTGCAATTTTTCCCTTTTAGTTTTCCCCACTACCTTATCTAAGCTTTTATTGTAGCATATGTGGAAAAAATGTTGGCATTTGCAGTCAGTGTATCATGTCTCCTCTAACTTTAGAGCTCTCTCATTACTATGCTTAATTTGAATTTCTTTTGTGTCTTCCCAAAACTGTCAGTCAGTAAATAACAGTTTGGTGGGCCTACATGACTCTTAAGACCAGAAATTATGTGAAAAAAAAAAAAAGTGATTTATTGAACAGTGTAGTCAGTTTTAAAAGGTTTTAAAAGAAAATGTGAAGATTTTTAATGCTAATAGTAGGTATTCATTAAAAATAATTACTGGAACAGTTTCACTAATTTAAAAACATTTTTGTGAACTAGTTTGAAAATCAGGGAAAGGTATATACAAATTGTTCTACTCAATTTTTCCTTGATGAATAAGAATTTGCTATAGTGACATTTATTATTTTATTAACTCCTTAAAGAAAGATGTGTGAGGAATATTTGAGAAGATTTTTTTCATCTAATTATTTAATTCTTAATGTTTAGCTGCTTTTATGTGCTCACTTTATATTAGATAAACAATTATACATATAAAAATATGTCTCTAAATCCCAATTTAAATTTTTATCTACCTAGAATTTATTACAGATAGGAAAATGTTTTTTGTCACATTCCTAGTTATCAGATATAAAGAATTTACCAATGTAAGAAATTATTCAAGATACTCTATTTCACACAAATTTTCCTGCTCAGACATAAGACTGTCAAAATTTTCACCATCTATTAATTGAAAGACTTCAGAATTCCTCAAAAATCAGGATGATTGAGAGGTAACCCATCCAAATCACTTTGCAAGTATCCACCAGATCCCTTGTAAGCAGCTGACCTTGTAAGCTATGAGCTTAGTGAGGAATCAGTCATGATGGGCGGGACAGACATTGGGTTAGGAGCCAAAAATTCTGAGTTCTGGGGTCACCTCTGTTACTAGCTATAAATTTGAAGTCAAAATGTAACTGACATCTTTCTCTCTTTTTACATATAAACTGAGAATAAATGTTACCAAAAAATTAAAATGCTCTGTAAACTGTAATGTACCATATAAATGCAGGGCATTACAACTAATCACAGAACAAACTCCCTTAACCCAGGCCAGTAACTGTGAACTGGGTTAAGAACTCAGAGCCAATTAACAGCTTGCTCTGTCTATACCATCTAGGCTCTCACATAATTTTTGAATGGTTATTTTGCCTCTTGACCAATTACTACATGTTATATTTTAATTATCGTTGAATTGATTTCTCTCCCTTTTGTCATTTTGTAGCCAGTTCATTGAGGAGGCAACCTTCCCACTCTCATTATTATTAACTAAATCATCATTATGATTTTAACTAATTATTCATACATGTTCAGTATTTTGTGAATGATAGAATTGGTTTGTAGTATTGTAGTTGTCTTTTTCTTTTTTAATTTTTGTAAAATCTACTTTGAAGACTCCAGGGACCTTCTAGTCAGTTTGTCATTATGGAGATGACAGTTTCACACTGAAGGCCACACCGTTACCCTGGCCTTTGGCCTAACGATGTCAGTGGCACACAGCTGTGATGCTGTCGGTGACAGTCACAGCCAGCAAGAAAAGTGAAGCGGGAGGTATGGATGAAGCAATGAAAGAGGTTAACAGCATCCTCTGCTGCAGAAAAATAGCAAAATCATAAGAAAAATATAAATGTCATCTATGGTTGGGACACTAAATGATCATTTTTTTCTATTACTAGTATTTGTCCCCATAAAATCTGATAATGGCATGATTTTAATCAACTTAAGTTGTCAAATGTATTAATTAAATAATAGCCAGCTAAAGAATTATTTATCACTAAGAACAAAAATAACAGTGGCAAAATAGGAAGTTGTTTAAATCTATAAAAAGTCATAACTTTGATTAAATTATATTGTTTTTAACATATAATTTAGTACAAATACTTCATTTTTTCCTAATAAAATTGTACACTTGAAACCTTTACTGGTTTATTATGCCACATCACCCCTATAAATTCAATACACAATAAATAAATAAAGACTCCTCTACATGTTTTTTTTTGGTTCTTGTTCTGGAATTTAAAAAAAACAAAACCTGAGGTAAAATAACTATCTCCCAAAACACATTGTCTTTCAGAAAAAAAAAAAAAAAAAAAAAACACCCTGCAACTCTTGAGAATGAGTGTCATCATCAGTGAATTGAAGTCAGAAATTTCCAAGGTCAATTACTACAATTCTGCCACCTCTGAGAAGAGAAGGCATTTTCCTTCAATCCCACGCTGGGCTTCTCAGGCTAATCACCTCTGATCAACCACAGCCGCCCCTAAGTGAGAGCAACACTAATCCTCCTAGAAACCCAAGTATTGTGGACTCATGGAGGTCTTCCAGTCCCTTGGGTGCTTATTTCCTCTTTTGGGAAATAGAAACAAGCACTTCTATTTCTCAAGTGTGTGTTGAGAATGTTCACTTATCTGCCACTTAGACATAGAAATGTGTGTTATAGTGGTGCACTGTCCAATGTTTGGCCGTGTGCTTATCAACAAACTAGGACTCATCTTTGGTCCAGTATAGACGCTGCCCTGAATCCACCCTTCCACATTGTCGCTTCGGTTAACCTCATTACCTCATTTTTTGGCCATATTTTTTGTTAGTACAAATACTTTGGAAGAAGAAATAATTATTTTTAGAAATGCACTCAAAATTAATTTAAAATGCTTGTAATGATTTTGCTTTCTGATTCCGTATCTTGGAAGTTGTAAGTAAAAACTGAGCAGACTGCAAATCATCTCTACTGGTATCCATGAGAGGAGAATATACAGCTCAAACCACTGACCCTAAGATTAGCATGAAAGGCAACAAATGTAAGGAGTTATGGTTGACCACTGCAGAGACTTCTGAGCTGGAACCCCTGTGGGCCAGTGTAGGGATAGGAGAATCTAAACTGTAATTGAGAAGCTCCTGGAGTCTCAATGCTGACAACTCTGAGTGCTAAGAACTCCAGTGGGACAAAGTCATGGGCAGATTGGAAACAATATTATGAGATTAACCTCCAGGATCTTGACCAGATTTCACAATAAACATAGTCCTTCCTACTCCCTGCAGCGGGGAGGGAAAAGGAACCATTTTAACATACCCCAAAGCGCTCTGTTCTTAATAAACCTGATAACAACAACAATCACTAACATGTATTGTTGTTTACTACATGCTGGGCACTGTTAAGTGCTTTTCATCTATCGCCTGCTTTAAAGATGTGGAAACTGAATCTTCAAAAACATTAGAACAGAAATTAGTGAAATTGAAAAGAGGAAATTAATACAAACAAAGGCTAACAAAAAGAGAAAGGGTACAAATTACCAATATCAGAAATGAAAGAAAGAACATCACTATAGATCAATAAAAATGAAAGTGTAACAAGGGACTACTATGACAAGTTCTATGCTCACAAATTTGAGAACCTAGATGAAATGGACTAATTTCTCGAAAGACACATCTGCCAAAATTCACATGAAAAGAAATAGCCTGAATAGGCCTATATCAATGAAAGAAACTGAATTAATAATTAATAGCCTTCCAAAACAGAAAGTGTTAGGCAAGATGGGTTCACTGGTGAATTCTACCCAACATTTAAGAAAGCAATTATACTAATTGTCTACAAACTCCTTCAGAGAATGGAAGCAGAATGAGTATGTCCTAACCAATTCTTTAAGGCCAGCATACACCTAAAACAAGGCCAGACAACAATATAACAAGAAAACTATAGACAAATATCTCATGAATGTTGATGTAAAAATCTTCAACAAAATATTGACAAATTAAATCCAAAACAAGATAAAAATTATTACATACCATGACTAAGGGAGATTTATACTGAGTTAGCATGGTTGGTTTAACATTTAAAAAGAAATTAATATAATCCATGACATTAACATTGTGAAAAAGAAAAAAATCTTACAATCATATCAACAGATGCAGAAAAGGTATTTTTAACACCCATTTATAACAAAAACTCAATAAACTAGAAATAGAGGGACACTTCCCCAACTTAATAAAGAGTATTTACAAAAAAGTTATATCTAACACCATAGTTAAGAGTGAGAAACTAAACTTTCTCTCTAAGATACGGTACCAGTCCCCTCTCACCAAATGCTTTTAACATCAAATGGAAGTCTTTGCTAATTCAGTAAGGTTAGAAAAAAGAAGCACGCAAATTGGAAAGGAATACATAAAATTGTTTATGTTGACGGATGACATTATCTGCTGCATAGAAAATTTGGAGCTTCCAGTCAAGATGCTGGTGGAAGCATATGCGATACTTGCATCCTCCCACAGCCACATCAAAATTACAACTACACTACAGAAAACCATCATTCAGAATGCCTGAAATCTAGCTGAACAGAAGTCTTACAACTAAGGACATAAAGAAAAAGCAACGTCAAAACTGGTAGGAGGGGCAAAGACTTGGAACATGCTGGTCTCAGACTCACATATGGCAGATAAAAATCAGTAGAGATATCTTGGTTGCAGACTTCAAACCTGAGCAGCAAAGGGATCCAGCTGCACACCAGGCACCTCAGCCAAGGGATCCAATGTCAGGAAGAAAAATCCCTGTAACTTCCGGCTGTAAAAACAAGCTGGGATTGTGGTTGACTGAGATGGAGGGCAGCTGGAGCCCAGGCATTCTTCTTAAAGGGCCCACATGAACTCATTTGGACTTGCTCCCTCTGAATTCCAGCACTGGGACAGGGCCTTGAAAGGAACAAGGGACACATGGAGAAGAACTGAATTGTCTAGCATTGGGGCAAGACCTGGAGGGGAAGCTTTCTTCCAGACAGAAGTGTTAGGAGAGGCCATTATTTCTTTTCTGAGTACTATCCCTGACAGAGCTGGCAGGTGGGCATTATATCCAAGTTTCCATCAACCTGGCTATCACTGTTCACCCTGCCCTAGTCCCATGAGACCCTGTCCCACCCAACTTCCAAGCCCACTCAAGTTGTTTCTAGTGGCTTTTCCATACAAATGTCCTCTCTTGGCCCATACTTCAGACTTCCTAAAATCTCTCAAACAAGCAGCATCTGGCATCATCATGCCCCATACCTCTCGCTGAGTGGCCTCAGGCCTGGCACTAGTGGCAACTAGCCTCAGTTCACACCTTGGTCCCTCCTGGACACTTTCAAACTCAGCACTATTAGCAGTCATTTATGGGTCACTATGTAGCTCATGTTGGGTGGCAACAGGCAGAACACAGGTGGTGGCTGACCTTGGCCTGAACTTCCTATGAGGACCTTGAGCCAGCACAACCAATGGACTGCTTCAGGCCATGGCTAAGCACCACTCAACCACCTCCACAAGAGACACACTCAAGGGGCAGACTCAGAGAAAACCAGAACCCCACTGGAGTAAGTCCTGCTCCATGGGGTTGGCCCCTGCACACACAGCTGACCCTCCATGGAGGTTGCAGCTTATCATTGCAGCCTATCATCCTGGGGTAAATCCCTCCCATTAACATGCCAGCAGCAACTGAGGCTCAACTATAATAGGAAGGTGTACATAGCCCACACTAAGGGGGACATGGTACACCTAGAGTGCTTACCTTGGGTGAACAGGGAGGCTGTGCCAATGGACCTTATAGGACACCTACTACATTAGTCCATACTACCAAGCCCAGGAGATGTAGCATCTGTACTTAATACATAGAAACAAACACAGGGAGGCTTCTAAAATAAGGAGGCAAAGAAACATATACCAAATAAAAGAACAGAACAAACTCCAGATAAAGAACTTAACAAAATGGAGACAAGCAATCTACTAGATGCAGAGTTCAAAGCAGTGGTTATAGGGATGCTCAGTGAACTTAGAACCTCAAAAGCATAAGAAAGGACATACACCCCTGAAAAAACAGTCAGAAATGAAGGATACACTAACTGAAGTGAAGAATGATTTACAAGGAATCAAAAGTAGAGTAGATGAAGCTGAGAATCAAATCAGTGATTTGGAATGTAAGGATGCAATATTGGCTTAGTTCACTTAGCATAATGTAAGTGAACTAAGCCAATCAGAGAAAGATAAATACTATATGATTTCACTCATATGTGAAATCTAATAAACAAATTGAACTAACAAGCAAAATAAAGACAGACTCATGGATGAATAGAATGACAACTATGGGAGGGAACATTTAAGGGGTGGAAGGATCAAGCAAAAAGGAAAAAGAAGTCAACATAGAAAACTATATGGTGATTTTGTGGTGCTGTATAAGGTGGATAAATGGTCATAGAAAAATACAAATTAAAAAATGAAAAAGATCGAAGACAAAAAAATCTTAAATGTGAGAGAAATGCAGTTAGTTACCTACAAAGGAGCTCCCATAAGACTGTCAGCATATTTCTCAAAAGAAACTTTGCAGGCAAGAAGGGATTGACAAGAAATACTCAAAGTGATGAAAAGAAGGTACTTACAACCAAGATTACTCTAACCAGCAAATGTATCATTTAGAATTGAAGGATAGATAAAGAACTTTACAGACAAGAAAGCTAAAGAATTTCATCACTGGCAAATAAGTATTACATAAAATGTTAAAGAGTCTTTTGGAAAGAAGAAGAAGAAGAAGAAGAAGAAGAAGAAGAAGAAGAAGAAGAAGAAGAAGAAGAAGACGATGACAAAATATGAAAACTAGAAGTAATAAATATATATCTATGGACAATTGAATCTAAAAGACAAAATAAATGAACAAGCAGAACAGAAACAGACTCACACACACAGAGAATATTTTAATGGTTGTCATACGGAAGGGGGGTTGAGCAAATGGGTGGAAAAAGTGAAGGAATTAAGAAGCACAAATTGGTTGCTACAGAATAGTCATGGGGATATAAAGTGCAGCATAAGGAACATAGTCAATAATATTCTAATAACTGTGTATGGTGTCAGATGGATATGAGATTTATCAGGATGATATATAACTTACCAATTATGGTAAGTTATATATGGTAAGTTATATAACATCTAATCACTGGAGAGTACACCTGAAACTAACATAATTTTGTATGTCAACTGTAAATGAAATCTAAAAAAGGATTAAAAAAATTGGAAAGTATCTAAAGAAAAACTCCTGGGATTAGTAAGAAGTTGTAGTAAGGATGCAAGACACAAGGTTATATTTTAAAAAATTAATTGATTTCTTATATAGCAACAAAAAACAAGTAAAATTTGAAATTAACAACACTAATATCATTTACATTATCACACCCAATGAAGTACTTGAGTATAAATTTAAAAAAATATATACAAGCTCTACAAGAGGGAACTACATAGCCCTGATGGATAAAATTAAAAAAAAAAAAAACTGAATAATGGACATAAATTCTGTATCCATGCAAGGAAAAAAGACTCAATATTGTCAAGATTTCTGTTCTCGCCACTTGATCTATAGACTCCATGCAATTGCAATAAAAATTCCAGCAAGATCATGGTAATTTTTTATATGGAGAAGTAAAAGATTCAGAATAGCCAACACAATATTGAAGAAGAACAAATTTGGGGACTTATAACAAAGCTACAGTAACCCAGACAGTGTAATATTTGCAAAAGAATAAATCAATGGATCAATAAGCTGAATAGATAGCCCAGAAATTGACCTACATAAACATAGTCAACTGATCTTTGAAAAATGAGCAAAGGCACTACATCGAAGCAAAGATAATCTATTCAATAAATACACTAGAAGAATTGGATACATAAATGCAAAATAGTGACTCTAGACACAAATCACATACCCTTAAAATTTAACTCAAAATGGATTACAGAGCTAATGTAAAATGAAAAATTATAAAACATTAGAAAAAATGTAGGGGAAACTGATGAAGGGCTCATGTAAAATATGCAACGAACCCTTAAAACTCAACAATAAGAAAACAAATAATTGATTAAAATGTGACCCAAAGACCTTAAAAGACACTTTACCAAAGAAAATATACAGATGAAAAATAAGCATATGAACAGATGCTCCTCATCATATGTCATAAAAGAAATTAAAATTAAAACAACCAATAGCTAACACTATTCACCTACAAGAATGATGAAAACCTGAAACAATGACACTACCAAAAGCTTGCAAGGATGTGGAATAACAGGAACTCTCACACACTGGTGGTGTGAATCCCAAATGGTACAGCCACAGTATAAGGCAGTTTGCTAGTTTCTTACAAGATTAAGTATAACTTTTTCCATTCCAGCAAGCACATTCTGATATTTACCCAAAGGAACTGAAGACTCTACCCACATAAAAACCTGCACATGGATGTTTATAGCACCTTTATTCATAGTTGCCAAACCTTGGAAGCAACATAGAGGTTCTGAAGTAGGTAAATGGATAAATAAACTGTGGTACATTCAGACAGTGGAATATCATTCAACACTAAAGTGAAATGAGCTATCAAGCCATGAAAAGATTTCTAGGAACCAAATCCAATCTGAGAACATTGCCCTCTGTATCATTCCAACTATATGACATTCTAGAAATGGCAAGACTACAGGGATAATAAAAAGGTCAATGGTTGCTAGAGATGGTGGGGAGAGATGAACTGATGGAACGCATTGAATTTTTAGGGCAGTGAAAATACTCTGTGTGATACCATCATAGTGGATACATGTCATAATGCATTGTACAGACTCAGAGAAGGTAGAACACCAGTGAACTGTAAGGTAAACTATGGGTAATTATAATGTGTCAATTCAGATTTTTCTTGGTAAGAAAAATGTACCATTCTGCTGAGTAATACTCATAGTGGGGGAGCCTATGCATGTGTCAGAGCAGGGGTTATATGGGAAATCTGTGTCTTCCTTTCCATTTTGTTGTAAACCCAAAACAGCTCTAAAAATGTAAAGACTTAGTAAACAAAAAGATGTGGAAAAAATACTTATACCATAAAGGTTTGTAAAATGATTAGGACACTGAAATGTAGGAAATCATTCAATAATAATGATCGAACTTGAGGTGATACGATCATTTAAGCATCAAATTGTGGTTTCAATCATATTGGCATTAAAGTAGCGGTACTCAAATCATCAGAAGGTAGCATGTTAAAAAGTTGGAAATCCAGATCTTGATTCCAGAGATGCTGAATCAATGCCTGTGATGAATTCTAGAAGCTGTATTTTACGTAGGTACCTTAGATGACCATAGATCAAGTGTCACTACAATATCCTGAGAGAAAAAAAGTTCTTAGGCAAATTTAGATAGAGCTGTTCAATTCCCAGCTAAACTGGTGCATGTTAGAGTTTTGTGGGTAATAAGTTGTTACTGGGGCTCACTCAGAAAATCCACAAATGGACTTTGAGAAATGCTAGCAATGTCCTTTGACCACAGATCCTCATAAAACTGAAATACTAATACCTAGTATTGAATGTAACCAAGTTCATTGTGTCCTTTACATGGCTGCACTGGGAGAAGGTGGATAGTATCCAATAATCCTTTTAATTAATCTTTCTTGTCTATGAAAACTATTTGTTTTGTTTTTATATGTATGTCTCATTGTCCCATTGTTTTTTAGTAAAAAGGAAAATATAGTTGAATTCCTCTATAAATTTGCATTTTTATTTAAGGAAGACTAATAAGGGGGGCAGGGGGACTCTCTTGGATGCAAGAGCTTCCTGGTGGAGCCTACATAGACTTAAAGAACACACTTGTTTCTCCTTCATCATCCACATGCAATTACAAGAAAAAAGAGCCAGTCTGAAGGCCCAAGACTTTATTAGACTGTTGATTACCATCTAGAGGCATGAAAATAAGAATGGTATAGGCAATCTATATGCATTGTTTGGACACTTCATCTGATGAAGAGCCTTTGAGTGTGTCTTTTGGTATTCATCAAGTTTTATTTCCTTCTGGCAGATATAATGAAATTATGTGAGGAGTTAGTCCCAAGTTTATCAAACATTCAAATACATGTTTATCCATGAATGAATAAAAATACATACAAATGAGTTGTATTCTATATATATTTGAAATATATATATATAACAACTATCTATATACATATATAAAACAACAAAACTTATATATAAAACATAAGAAGCACATCAGAAATGATGTTAAATCCTGGGTAGGATGAAATCAATAATGGACATATAGAGTCATGAAGAGGATAAGTGCATAACATACCATATATCAACACAGAGATTAATCAGCTCAAATGAGAAATAAAATGTCTGTAACATTTCAAAGGACAATAAAGATCATATCTACTTGGTGAAAAAAAGGACACTTCTGGAGAAAAATGTGGTGTTTGTTCATGAAGATGACAAACAACTTCTTTTAATCCAGAGGAAGACTGGACAAAGATAGCAGCATTGGGAAATATCTAAGGTGTTCATGAGGATGAGCACATCATTTAGTATGAGGAATGATGGGGAAAATGTGGTTGGACTTAAGGTAGATATAATGTGTCAAACAGTGGACACAACCACACATTTTCTAGAACCCTAGTGATATTTAGTTTATTGTTGATAATAACAAAGGCATATTATAACCCTTACCAAGTTACATGGAGCCGAGTCAGGATTTCCTATCAAAGTCTTAGAAAATAGAGAATACATATTTTTGATGAGTTAAATGAAGACATCTGGGAAACTGGCTTGTATCTCAGGAATTCAGGAATTTGACTATGTTTATATTTCAATCCTGAGTTACACAGGGGAGGGCAAAAGTAGGTCTACAGTTATGAGTGCACAAAACATCATTTATTCTTGTATTTTTATTTGATAGTTATTATTTCATTTACTTGTGTTATAACTGTAAACCTACTTTTGCCAATCTCTGTATACATGTACATATATATGAAATGTATATGTATAACATATTGCATATATACTATATCTTAAGTACATTATATCTAAGATTGATGAGCTATATCAGACTCAGATAAGGTGGTATCTGGATATGTATAGAAGGACATAGACTGGAACCTACCAGAGATTGTCATGCTTAGAATTTATGTTATGCTCCTTATTCATTCCAACATTATCATCCACTACTGTGGCTTCTCATGAAACAAAGGATACTTCGCATTACTTTGACAATCTTGCTGATCCCTCTGGATCTGAACTAACTTGTTTCTATAATAAATCCTGTTTGATTTCATCATGAGTATGTCTAATATTTCTTTAAACTCATGATTTCAATTAATATTTGCCAACAATATGGTTGAGCAGATCTGTGTTTTGAATCAATTTATTTGAAATGATAGATCTTCTAAAAATGGTATACTGTACACTTGCAAGTAGTTCCTTGAAAATCAATTACCAGATATTCTCAGGTAGTACAGACATGTGTGTGACGATGCCAGAAGCAAGAGGAAACAGCAGCCTTTCTGTTTGTAGGAGTGTCAGTCTACAACTTAATCAGCTAAGCTTCTTCACCCTCTTTAAAAAAGAAGAAGAATAAGAAGAAGAAGCAGGGCAATATATTACTCAAACAGATAGTAACACTGGACTAAGGATTTAGTTAAAGCTTCTGATCAGTACAGCACATTTGCTTAATGCCATTACAAATCTCATTTCTTTCTTCCATTCTAGTTCTCTAAAAATAATCAAATTTTGAAAGGAATCATTACTGAACCTTGGTTGATTTTAAGAAATTACACTGTCATAATCTGTGATGAGACCATATGTAAAGATTTGTTTTCCCCAAATACAGCTCAAAAACAATAATTTTATTTTTAGGAACTGAAAAATAGGATAGGAAATGAAAAGAATTCTGAGAAAAAAAAGCAGCCGCCTGATCACTTGAACGAAGGGGAAAGTCATGGATTCCTTTTTCTTTTTATAGTCTTTTTTCAACTAAGTTTTAAGTTAGCAACTAACCTAAAGCATAGTACAGAAAAGTAATTGTTGTAACAACACCGCATCTGAGGATAACAAATTGTGATCAGTTTTGATTGTGAAGGAGTGGCAGAAAATCAGTGTGACATATGAGATATATGAGAGACAAGATGTTCTACATTACTATGCTATATGAGAAGAAAAAGAAATAAGAATGGGGAGAAGATTAATAAGGCTATATATTAACCCACTGCACTGCACTCAATAGATAATTTTTATCATGTTGACATAAGATTTTGTAAAATCAACATGGCCAGAGTTTAGGTGGTGATGCATGTATCTTAAAGTGATGTCCATTAGGAACAAGATGAATGGGCTGGTAAGCACTTATTAAATGTGCATTGAGTGAATCTATCAATAAATAAAACCATCAGCCCCATTTGTGTTATCTCTTATTTGCAGAAAAAAAGAAAAATTCTGTTGCCACAAAAAGGGAAAGATTGAAGATGCTAGGTAAACTTACATCTCTATAGTTATACCTGCCATGTGTTCTCTATACTACACTGATACTCGGGTCAATCATTTACAAGGCAATGTTGATTTTAGCAAAGTCCTTCAACATATTTAGGTTCAATTTCCTTCATCTATTTAATGAAGGAATAGGACCATTTCTAAAAATTTTTCTGCTTTAACATTGTACAGTTCTCAAGTAAAAAAAAAAAGTGATTCAGTTTCTGGCCCTGTTTGATTTTGGCTTCTTTCAGAAAATTGACTGATAAGAACTAATTGACCTTTGCCACTCCACCTGTGTGTCACAGAATTGGTCTCTATCGACTGAAGTCACAGACGAATATCTATTTTCTTCTACTGCACTCAGTTTTTATATTATACTTTAAAAAACCTAAAAAAAGACAACACTCACTGTAAGAGACAAGGTAACAGCCTGCTCTTTAATCTCTATTAGGACTCTCAGATATGGCTGCACACTATTTGCTCTGCACAAAACTGCTCAGCCTAGGGGACATAAGAAAACAAAATGCCAACCACCTTCTGTCACTCTGCATGTGCTATGTTCTAAAGCCATTTTACCAAAGGAGCACCTTTTCCACTGTGTACAGAGGTGAGATTGATTTTATTTACTAATTTGAACACAAGTCCTATGTTCCAGCTCCAGTTCTACTAAAGGCACTCTCATCTCCCCATGGGTCCATCTCTGAAAAGATTCCTAAGGTGGCGGGGTCAAAAAAATACATGCTGGAGGAAGGAAGATGGCGGCACAGTAGGAGGGAGCAGATTCCACTTCCCCCTACACACAGGACAAAAATCTGGTTGATCTACAGAGGAACAAAGCAAACAACCAACAGAAACACAGCATATTTGAAAATAGGAGACTAAAAATTGTAGCAGACATTGAAGGAGAGTACTTCAGAACAATGAGAGCCCAGGGATCAGCACAGAGATCAGAGCAGATGAGGCCCCGGTCTGGTGCTTGCCAGGCCTGCCACAGGGCTCTAGGGAGGCAGCCAGATCAACCGCTCCCTCCCCAGCCAAACAAGGTTTCAGCACCACCAGGAGAGACCTGGTTGCTTGACGTCTCACAGAGAGGAGTTAAGGTCTCAGTGGCAAACATGCTGTGGATGTGAGCATCCACACATAGCCCTGGGAGGAGTGGATGCCGGAGCTTGCACCACCTGAGGCGCCTGTGCGCCACTGGAGTCACCTGTGTGATCATAGGCACTCCTGTGCAACCACAGATGGCTGTGCAACTGGAGGTGTCCGTGAGTTAATGGAAACAACTGTGTGGACCGGAGACACCTCGCTCCACCAGAGACCTGTAGCCCATGTCGGTAGCCCAGAGAAAGTGAGCAATCCGTGGGACAACCAGAGCTCACCCATGTGAACCCAGGGAGTGCGCATGATCCATGGGAAACCCGGACCTCACGCTCATGAAATTAGGGTGAGTGCATGCAAAGCAGGAAATCTGGAACCCACACCAGAAAACTTGGGGTAGGCACATGCTATGTAGGAGACCTGAGGTCACATCCATAAACTTGGGAAAGTGTGTGCTCCCAGGAGGCTCAGAACATACGCCTGAGGCTCTGTGCAGAGAGGCGCCAGGGTAGCGCTGGGGAGAGTAGCCCACAGATAACTGAGTGCTGAACAGGCAGAAAGCAATACTGTCACCCCTCTACTGTTGTAGCCAGCAAGACCAGAAAAAACGGCTTGGCAAATTTGAAAACAGCAAAAAGTTTCTTTCTTTTTTTTAAATATTTTTTTATTATTTTTATCTTTTTTACCCCACAATTTCTTTTGCTTCTCTTTATTTCTTTCTTGTTTCATTCCTTCTTCCTTTCTTTTCAATATTATCTCTTCTTCCTTCCTCTTTTTTCTTCTTTTTTCATTTTTTTCTTCTCTTTTTTTAAATACTCATGGGTAAGACAAAAACACACACACAAAACAAACAAACAAACAAACCTGGAACTGTGAAAAAAACAGAGTTGGTCCCAAAGAGGCAGAATTCCAATAGCTGAGACAGTGGAAGCTGTGACCACCAGGATACCCAAAGCACCACTGAATCTCAAAGGTATTCCACCACAGAAGTTCACACCATAAACCCAGGGAGCCAGAACAGATCAATTTAAGAAGTTGAGGCTAACAAGAAGAGTCTCACAAACAATCGGAAGGCAAAGAAACAATCCCAAAATGAAAGGAAAGGAGGAAGCCCCAGAAAAAAATGTTAAATGAAATGGAGGCAACTCAAATATCAGATACTGAGTTCAAAGAAATGGCTGTCAGGAAGCTCTTTGATCTCTCAATGAGCTACCAGAAATGACAGGGAAGCTACAATGAACTCACTGAAAACTATATCAACATGAAAAAGGAAATATAAACTATCAACTAGGGCCAAGAGGAAATGAAGAACACAATTTCTGAACTGAAGAACACAGTGGAAGGAATCAAAAGCAGAATCAATGAAGCAGAAGATCAGATCAGCAAGTTGGAGGACAAAGTAGAAAAAAAAAAAACACTCTGAAAGAGAAAGAAAAGGAAAAGCGGCTCAGAAAGAATGAAGAGGGATTAATAGAAATGCAAGACAATATGAAATGTAATAATATTCATATAATAGGGATACCAGAAGGAGAGAAGAAGAGCAAGGGATAGAAAACCTATTTGAAAAAGTTGATGGAAAAATTCCTGAATTTGGTGAGAGAAAAAGTCACACAAATCCAAGAAACACAGAGAATCCCAATCAAGAGGAACCCAAATAAGCCCATTTCAAGAAACATAATTAAAATGGCTAAATTCCAATACAAAGAGAGAATCTTAAAGGCATCAAGGGAGAAAAAGGAAGTAACACACAAGGGAGCCCCAATAAGGTTAGCAGCTGACTTCTCAATGGAAATGCTCCAAGCCAGAAGACAATGGCAAAAAATATTCCAAGTAATGAGAACCAAAGGCCTGCAACCAAGACTACTTTACCCAGCAAGGCTTTCAATCAAGATAGAAGGCCAAATAAAGAGCTTTCCAGACAAAAGAAGTCTAAAAGAATACAGCCCTACCAAACCAGTTCTGCAAAAGATAGTAAAGGGACTGCTTTAAGGAAAGGAAGGAAAAGAGAGAGAAAGAGAGAGAGGAACACAGGTACGAAAATGGCAATGAATAAGTACCTATCAATAATAACCTTAAACGTAAATGGATTAAATGCTCCAATCAAGAGACACAAAATGGCTAAATGGATAAGAAAGCATGACCCACACATATGCTGTCTACAAGAGACCCACCTCAGGACAAAAGACCTACATGGACTCAAAGTGAAGAGCTAGAAACAAATTTTCAAGCAAATGGACAGAAAAAAAAGCCAGGGTAGTAATACTCATATCAGACAAAATAGACTTCAAAAGAAGAGCTATAAAGAGAGACCCAGAAGGTCACTTCATAATACTCAAGGGAAGAATCCACCAGGAAGACATAAACATTGTAAATATATATGCACCCAACATAGGAGCACCTAAATACATAAAAAAAATCTTAGAGGACTTCAAGAAAGATATTGACAGCAACACAATTATAGTAGGGGATTTTAACACCCCACTGTCAAAAATGGAGAGATCTTCCAAACAAAACATCAACAAAGATATTTTGGCATTGAACAACACTCTAGATGAAATGGACTTAACTGATATATATAGAGCACTTCATCCCAAAGAAACTAAATACACATTCTTTTCAAATGCACATGGAACATTTTCAAAGATAGACCACATGATAGGACACAAAACCAGCCTCAACAAATTCAAGAAAATTGAAATCAAACCAAGCATTTTCTCCGATCACAAGGGACTGAAACTAGAAACCAACTCCAAGGGGGAAAACCCAAAATCTTCAAAATCATGGAGATTGAATAGCATGCTATTAAACAATGAGTGGGTCAAGAATGAAATTGGGGAGGAAATCAAAAAGTTTCTGGAAACAAACAAAAATGAACTCACAATGACCCAAAACTTATGGGACACAGCGAAGGCAGTCCTCAGAGGGAAGTTCATAGCAATACAGGCCTACCTAAAAAAGAGAGAAACATCTCAAACAAACAACTTAACCCTACACCTACAAGAACTCAAGGAACAACAACAAAGGCAGCCCAGAGCAAATAGAAGGAAGGAAATAACCAAGATCAGAGCAGAATTAAATGACATAGATACTAAAAGCACAATTCTAAGGATCAATGAATCCAGGAGCTGGTTCTTTGAATAGATAAACAAAATTGGCAAGCCTTTAAGCAGGTTCATCAAAAAAAAAGAGAAAGAGAGAGAGAGGACCCAAATAAACATAATCAGGAACGAAAAAGGAGAGATTACAACTGACACCACATAAATACAAAGGATTGCAAGAAATGACTATGAAGAACTGTATGCCAAGAAATTAGAAAACCTAGGTGAAATGGACAAGTTTCTAGAAAAATATAATCTCCCAAAACTCAATGAAGAAGAAGCAGAAAGCCTGAACAAACCAATAACAGCAGATGAAATAGAAGCAGTAATCAAAAAACTCCCGACACATAAAAGCCCTGGACCAGATGGTTTCACAGGAGAATTTTACAAAGCATTTAAGGAAGAGCTAACCTCTATCCTTTACAGGCTATTCCAAAAAATCCAAAATGATGGAAGACTCCCAAACTCTTTGTATGAAGCCAGCATCATCCTAATCCCAAAACCAGATAAAGGCACAACAAAGAAAGAAAACTTCAGGCCAATATCGCTGATGAACATGGACGCTAAAATCCTTAACAAAATATTGGCAAACCTCATCCAACAATATATTAAAAAGATCACACACCATGACCAAGTGGGATTCATCCCAGGGATGCAAGGGTGGTTCAACATTCACAAATCAGTAAATGTAATACATCATATAAACAAAAGCAAAGACAAAAATCACATGATCATATCACTAGATGTGGAAAAGGCATTTGATAAGGTACAGCACCCATGTATGATAAAAACACTCAGTAAAGTGGGAATAGAGGGAGCATTCCTCAACATAATAAAGGCCATATATGAGGGACCTACAGCCAACATCATACTCAACAGGCAAAAACTAAAATCTTTTCCACTAAGATCAGAACAAGACAAGGTTGTCCACTTTCACCACTTCTATTCAATATAGTATTGAAAGTCTTAGCCACAGCAATTAGACAATAAAAAGAAATAGCCCTGGCTGGTGTAGCTCAGTGGATTGAGCTCGGGCCTGTGAACCAATGGATCACAGTTCGATTCTCAGTCCAGGCACATGCCTGCGGTGTGGGCCAGTTCCCAGCAAGGGATGCACAACAGGCAAACATATATTGATGTTTCTCTCCCTCTATCCTTCCCTTCCCCTCTAAAGATAAATACATAAAATGTTTAAAAAGAAAAAAAAGAAAAAGAAATAAAAGACATCCAAATTGAAAAGGAGGAAATGAAACTATCATTGTTTGCAGATGACATGATAGTGTACATAGAAAATCCTATAGACTCGGCCAAAAAGCTGCTCGACCTAATAAATGAATTTGGCCAAACAGCTGGATACAAAGTCAATATCCAGAAATCAAAGTCATTTTTGTATACCAACAATGATCAGCAGAAGCAGAAATCAAGAAAAAAATCCCATTTGATATAGCAAAAAGAAAAATAAAATACCTAGGAATAAACCTAACCAAGGAGGTAAAAGACCTGTATGCTGAAAGCTACACAACACTGAAGAAAGAAATCAAGGAAGACACAAACAAATGGAAACAAACTGTGTTAATGGATAGGAAGAATTAACATCATCAAAATGTTCATACTACCCAAAGCAATTTACAGATTCCATGCAATATCTATTAAAGTACCAATGGCATATTTCACAGACATAGAACAAACACTTCAAAAATTTATATGGAACCATAAATGACCTCGAATAGCTGCAGCAATTTTGAGAAAGAAGAGCAAAGTAGGAGGGATCACAATACCTGATACTAAACTGTATTACAAGGCCACTGTAATCAAAACAGCCTGGTACTGACATAAAAACAGGCACATGGACCAGTGGAATAGAACAGAGAGCCCAGAAATAAACCCAATTCTCTATGGTCAATTAATATTCAACAAAGGGAGCAGCAACATAAAATGGAGTAAAAATACCCTCTTCAACAAGTGGTGTTGGGAGAACTGGACAGTTATGTGCAAAAAAATGAAACTCGAGCACCAATTTACATCATACACAAAAATAAATTCAAGGTGGATAAAAGATTTAAATATAAGCTGTGACACCATTAAAGTCCTAGAGGAGAACATAGGCAGGAAAATCTCAGATATTTCATGCAGCAACATTTTTACCGATATGTCCCCTAAAGCAAAGGACATAAAGGGAAGAATAAACAAATGGAATCTCATCAAAATAAAAAGCTTCTGCATGGCTAAAGAAAACACTACTAAAATAAAAATAGAATCAACTATATGGGAAAACATATTTGCCAATGATAACTCAGATAAGGGTTTTATCTCCAAAATATATAAAGAACTTACATGACTCCACTCTAAGAAGACAAGCAACCCAATTAAAAAATGGGCAAAGGACTTGAACAGACACTTCTCTCAGGAGGACATGCAATTTCTGAGTTGTGTTCTCATACACACGTGAATTAGTAAATTCCAGAGACACATGAAAAGATGCTCAGTATCACTATCTATCAGAGAGATGCAAATTAAAACCACAATGAGATACCACTTCACACCAGTCAGAATGGCCTTCATAAACAAAGCAACAAACAAGTGTTGGAGAGGCTGTGGAGAAAAGGGGACCCTAATGCACTGTTGGTGGGATTGCAGACTGGTGCAACCACTATGGAAAGCAATATGGAATTTTCTAAGAAAACTAAAAATGGATCTACCTTTTGACCCAGCAATTCCACTGCTAGGATTATATCCTAAGAACCCTGAAACACCAATCCAAAAGAACCTATGCACCCAATGTTCATAGCAGCACAATTTACAATAGCCTAGTGTTGGAAGCAGCCCAGGTGCCCATCAGTAAATGAATGGATCAAGAAACTATGGTACATTTACACAATGGAATTCTATGCAGCAGAAAGAAAAAAAGGAGTTCCTACCCTTTGCAACAGCATGGATGGAACTGGAGAGCATTATGCTAAGGGAAATAAGCCAGGAGGTGAAAGACAAATACCTGGCCGTATGATCTCACCTTTAACAGGAACCTAATCAACAAAACAAACAAACAAGCACAATATAACCAAAGACACTGAAATTGAGAACAGGCTGACAGTCACCAGAGGGGAGAGGGGAGGGAATTTCAGGGGAAAAGGAGGAGAGTTTAGAGCAACAAGTATAAAAGACACATGGACAAAAACTGGGGCGGGGGGGGCTGGAAATGGGAGGGAGGTGGGGAGGGCTGGGGCAGTGGGCTGGGATGGGAGTAAAAGACAGAAAACTGTAAAAGAACAACAATTAAAATAAAAAGAATTAAAAAATAAAACCAAAAAAAAAAAAAAAGAGAAAGAGACAGGGAGAGAGACAGTGGAAGACAAAACAGGAGACTGAAACAAAATAAAATGAGCCAAACAACTCAAAGAGTATGTAAATGTGGCATTACATTTAAATTAAAAAAAGATGCTTTTATTGACATCATTCTCTTAATTACAGATAACTTTTATAAATTGGTATACTTTTGTTTCTTTTATCTAGTTTTCTACATAGATGTCTGTATGTGCATGACTTTTTAGTGTGAGTGTGTACATATGTATTGCAAAGTAAGTGTTTCTCCACCATCATAGCTGATAAGATGGTGGAGAGGAGAGGGTTAAGGGGAAGTCAGATCTATTTTCTTTTTCTACCTGATCAATCATATAATTTCATCATTGGATAAGTAAAAATCATCCAGATTGTTGTGTACTTGTTATATATGTCATCCTCCTGGTTTTGAGAAAAGAAATATTTATTGTTTAACAACTTGCTTGTAAGATAAAGGGGGCAAGGTCTGTATAGCATGACCTACTCATAAGAAGCTTTTAATCCAGTTAAAATAAATAGAATCATATGGAAGTTTTAAAAAAGCTGTAAAAGTCATAAATCATGCTGCAGTTCAACATCACATTTTACAGAAAATAGAACTTGGCTCAAAGTGGTCGTTTAATGCATCTGAAATCACACTGATATTCTTGGCAGAGAAATTACATTTTAACTGCCCTGGATTTCTACTCAGGACTTCTAAGTCAATCTGGGGTAGCAGTTAAGACCATGAGCTCTAGATTCCAAATGCTTAGGTCTGAATCTTTGTTTCACCATGTACTACCTGTGCTACACTGAGTAATTAAATTAACTTTGCTATGCCTGTTTTATCTTCTGTAAACTTGGGGTGATATTAACACTTCCTTTTGTACAGATTTATTCAACTAAAATTTCTGAAGTGCTTTTACCAAGGCCTATAAAATATTAACAGTAGGAAACAAGCACATTTTATAATAATGATAATGATGATATTTTCCTTCGATAGCTTAGAAACAATGAAGTATTTCCTTATAGAACAGTTGTATACTCCAATATTAACACACAAACACTATAATCGGTTGATTCAAAATAAAAAAAAAACAGGAAGTGGAAATGTTTATGAGCTATGTTTATCTGATGAATCCAAAAGTAAATAAATGAATGAAAATACTATCTATTTTGTAAATGAATTATAAAACCATATACCAATGATTTCTAATGGTATCTATCTGAATTATATGAACTAAAACCAGTCTTTCAGATTTATGGAAAATGTTAAAAGTCTTCTCTACAAATAATAGGAAGAATATTGTCAGAGAAAGGAATATTTATTAAAAAAACACTCCTGAAATATTTTTGCAGAGTTTGATTTTAGTTAAAATAGATAAAAAATTATGGAATTGTACTAATTCTAATAATGGGAGCAAAAATAAAGCTAAGTCTGATGAAAATTTTCAACTTATATCTCTTGGTAATTAGCTTTTTTACACCCTTCATTTCAGTTTGCCATTTTTTAATGGTACTTTCAGTTTAAACTATGAAAGAAAAAAATGTATGTTAATTATATTTACATACATATAGAGGGGTGGACCAAAGTAGGCTTACAGCCTGGCTGGTGTAGCTCAATGGATTGAGTGAGAGCTGGAAAACCCAAGGGTCCCAGGTTCAATTCTCAGCCAGGGCATATGCCTTGGTTGTGGGCCAGGTCCCCAGTAGGTGGTGTGTGAGAGACAACCATACACTGATGTTTCTTTTTCTCCCTCTCTTTCTCCTTCCCTTTCCCTCTCTCTAAAAATAAAGACATAAAATATTTTTAAAAAGAAAGTAGGCTTACAATTTTGAATATGTGAATACAGAGTTAATTCTTGTAATATTATCTATTAATTATTGTATCATGTATTTGTATTACAACTATAAACCTACTTTTGCCCATACAGGAGTCTATCAATTCACTATACTAATTTTGGTCTAAAAATTGATTTAACAATGGTGTTTTGGAAACTAAAGAGAAAGTAAAATACAAGATAAGGACTGTGACTTTGACTATATTCATAGTTATATTTATATAATGTATAACTTGCTACTTGATATTTTCAACTATTTCTTTCTTTTATAATTTGTTATGCTTGCTGTGGATGGAACTATCTATTTAGAAATTAATATGAAATTTAAAATTTTATTAAAGTGGGTGGCCAAACCAAAAAAGAATCATCCTGTCACCAGAAGCTGAGCAACTAGATAAATTGAAGGAAATAACTGAAGTGGGATTACATTCTTATTATACTCAAAATAAATTACAAACTGTGGGGGTGGGAATAAGTACAAGCCTATTTGTATTAAGCGGGTAGAATTACATTATAGTTACTTGGTAATTAAATAAAAAATACAGTGAGATAACTGAGAGAATAATGGAGGCACTAAACTAATGACCAGGGAAAGGATAATGAAAGAAGATAAAAAGACACATTCTAGCAAAATTCAAAATCAGAGATAAAGTTTTAGGTAAAGCCAAGCTAAGCCTTAGCTGAGTAGGAATTGCATCCTGACCTTTAAGAGGATCTGGAAAGTTCAAGTGATCTGGACGCCGCATCATTCCCCTGTGGCAGAAGGTGTGTGAGGCTTGCCCAGACTTCTTGTTAGCTATTTTAAGTAATAATTCATATAGTGAGAAAAAAGTATTTCTATCAGCTAAACTATCACATTCATTTCTTTGTTAGCCTGTACAAACAATATTTTCCCCTCAAAAGATTATTTGATTTTATTTTGAGAAATACCTTTTACTGAAATGTAACCTGAGAAAAGACAGAAATGGCCCAACTTCACTAATTCAGGAAAAAAGAATAATTCCTAGGCAATTATTGATATTAAGAAACAAACAAGCAAAGCAAAAGAAAAATCCAGAAACAATATGTGTTAGCCTGGATCAGAATAGCAATTTATTTCTGTATTCAGTTTTTCTTTCAACTTATTTATTGAGTGAGCCCACAGTATACCAGGAGGTGTTACCAGGTACTCAGAATGTACTGATGAGCACGGGAGACCCAGATGCAGCTCTCATAAATAATGCAATCTAATGAAGTGAACAGTAAAATAATTATGTAAATGAATATAATAATTTAACTTTCTTGGAAAGTCAGAATGCATCATGGAAGCATTCATAGTAGAACTATTTATCCTGAGAAGTGAGACGAATTATTTAGTCTGAGAAGTGAGAAAGTAATGATTGGGCTAGAGGAAATATCAGTGGTGGGAGTGGAGATTTTGGCTAACACGAGTTTTGCTCGCGGCGGGCCAGGGTGGGTGATGACACAGTACCTAGGGGGTGGTGAAGGATGAAGAACCTGATCAGACACCAAGGGTGATCAGATATCAATGACGGAGGATGCTGGCTAACACACTTAGCAGGGTTTTTGGTAAGATCAGATAATTCAGAGACAAACATGGAAGCTGAAAAGAAAGGGCGTAGTTGAAAAAGGAATTCCGAGGGGCCTGAGTAGTTTGATCCAGGAGAGTGACTTTGTTAGCCATAACCACTGGTTGTTATAATACATAGCAGTACAGGATTTAAAAAATTATTAAAATATGTGGTGGGCAGTGGTTGCTTCTGAGAGTTTTCAAAGGAATGAAGTTGAATTAGAAAACTGTTATGCATACATACCAAAGCAAATAGAGAAATCTGGAAAAAGTTTAGTTAGCAATGATGAAAGAAGTAAATAGACTAAATCTTAGTTCCTAAATACAGGAAATCATGAGAAGTATATATAAAGAGCAAGTTCAAAATATAGCACAATCAGATTTCTACCAATGGACACTGGGCACCTTGACTTTGTCATGGTGAAACTAATTCATTTTCCATCAGAAGATTCATTGCACACAAGTATGTCTCATGTCCAAGCTTTATGACTTGTAGCAATTTTATTGACCTCAGTGTCCAGGAATGCAGTCTGGCAATAACACTGTCTGCAGGCACTGCACTGTCGTAGTGATGATATAAATGGCAAAAGCTTTTCCATGATTCATTATTTGAAGCTGCATCATTACTTTTGTTCACTAACATTCACCAAAAAGAAAACATTGATTGATGAGCAAGAAAGAATATTAAAGGAGAAAGATAAAATGTCAAAAGTTCAGTTCAGAAGTAACAAACAAACCAGCAATGATTTTTTAAAAATAAACTTTGTCATAATAAGAGACTGTATTGGTTTTATGTAATTTCTTTTAAAATCATGGATATATGTAGTACATACAACTATATTTAATGTATTACATAAATAAACAAATGCTATTTTAATAAGTACACAGTATCATGATATCTTTTATGAGGTACTGGGCTCCCATTGAAAACATTTTTCTATAGTAAGTGGAATAATAATTTTTCATCTTCTGGTTTTAATCAAAAAGCTAAGTCAAATTGAAACAATAAGTGAACTTTGGGTATGATGGAGTAGGAAACATTATAAGGAATCAAATAGATGTATAAAATGTAAATAAAAGTTATCCTTTATAGAAAAATTCAAGTACCATTGCTTTATAACTTTGATAGGCTACATATAGTGACAACCAACCAACCCAACCCATAAAACATGATCATTTTAAAAAGTCCTTTGGCTTCAACTTGTAAAGAACCTACAAAAAGTTATAGAGAGAAAAATAGAGAGGACCTGAGAAATTGCAACTCTTCCCTGGTTTTGTGTCAGAAATCTTCATTAGATGCATAAAACTCCTAAGATTTAATATAAATAGGATAAAATTTGTTCTAGATAATCACAACCATATAATTAATTTCTGATTTTTCTTCTTAGTTAATAACAGAGTTTAAACTTGCTCTTAAAAAAGGAACTTGACCCAGATAATCCATATAATACATATGAAATCCTTTGTAAATAAGCAAATAATCCAGAAGCCAAACTGATAGATTATTTAGCCATGAATTATTAATTTAGCCCCTGAATTAAAGATTGTTGAAACAAAAGCATGATTGTATTTTGCAGAGAGAAAAAACAAAGCTAATTTCAAGGCTCAGACTGAAACTAGTCCAAATTTAATTTGAGAAAAGGAATAGAGAGAAAGAGTTTTTCTTGGCCTGGGATGTTTATAGACTGTGGCCATGCTGTAGGTACACTGAACTTTTTGTTTGTTTGTTTGCCTGGAAATTCATGGAAATCTCTCTGAAACATTTGTTTGATGGCCTGATCCCATAACTGCTTTTACTAGTTTGAAGAATCAGTCCATTTCCACCACCCCAAATGCTTCATTTGCTTTGCTGTACACTCTTAACATGAAGAAGAAGGTTATTGGTTCTGGCATCCTTGTGAAACACTAAGACACTTGGCAACGGCAGAGTATCTTTCTCCAGAAATTCCGTTATGCTCTTTAACGTTCCAGCTGTAATGTGGAGGAAATCATATACCCCGTAAACCCCGGTTAGCCAGGTGTCCTCCCAACTACTGCTAATACAGGAGTCTTGCCAACATAATGATGAAGTCGCATGCTGCTGCATGCTGCTTGTCTTTATCCAGAAGCTCCAGGCCTGCAGAGAAATAGGCTTTCTCTGTCTTAATTATGCCAACATTTGGCAAGAACCATCTCAATATGTAGAAACCTCTCCTCCAGAAATGAACAATCAAATTCTTGCTCCTTACACTTTCTGGAACAATTCATCAAAACAAAGTTTCAGTGAGTTTTTTTTTTTTAATCATTTAAATTTCCACTTTTATCGACAGTTATCAAAAACACCTTGCAAATTTGAAGAGCAGAGCCAGATTTCTTGCATTTCAGAATGGAAAAAAAAAAGTATTATTTGGCTTTGGTGAGTAAGACAGTGGTACGGCAAATAGGTTCATCGTGGAGTGGGCAAAAATTATAACCAAAGATGTCATTATGTCAAACCTGGCAATTCCTTCAGAGTCTCTTCTTTATCTTTCCTATTGTGAATAAACTAAAAAAATAAAAGCCTATATTTCCGTATTATTCAGGGTTTAATCAATAGGATGTGCATTACATAAAGACATATATGAGTACTATAAGGAATTGTCTCACACAATTACAGAAGATAGCAACTTCAAAGTCTGCAGTATATGCTGGCAAGCTTGAGACCCAAGAGAGCCAATGGTGCAGTTCCTGTCCAAGGACCAGCTTTCCGAAAACCCAGGTTGTTAATAGTCCAATTGAAGTCTGAAGGCAGTCTTCTGGAGAATTCTGTTTTGCTCAGGAAAATCAGCAATTTTGTCCTAGCCAGGTCTTCAATTGATTTGATGAGGCTCACCCACAGATGAAGAGTAATCTGCTCTACTCAAAGTTTATTGACTGAAATGTTAGTCACATCCAAAACACCTTCCAGGTTGACACATAAAATTAACAATCACAAGTCCACTTCTCGTCAAAATGGCATCCAAACACATCTTCTAAAATTATATTTAATCTCTAAATAAAGACAATAGCAAGGTCATACTTCCACCTAACATAATATAATTATCACATGTTCAACTTGAAACATAACCCTTTCCCCAGAAAAGGATGCAAAGTCTTTGGTTGATGTCTACTCTTCTTCATATCTGTTAACTTAAATAGTATGATGTAAAGTTAAAAATATTTAAATATGATGATACAATGTCAATGTCAATTTATTATATTGTATATGATAAAGGGCTATGAGAGGGAAAAACAAAGATATATATGAATATGTGTGTACATGTGTGCGTGCATATACATATATGAACCTGAGAGAAAGGGAGATAAAATCTCCACATACAAACATGTTCGTAATAAAATTCATCATCACAATTACAGTCCTATTTGTGGAACTAATCGTGTGGTTACAGATGGTGTTTATAACTGTCTTCTTTCATTAACCAATCATTTTTTTTTTTTCAGAAAACTCCTAAACAGGTTGTGATTCTTTACCTAATAGAGTGACGCCAACCTCCATACATGAAGGGCATAAACCATTAGTAGTTATTCCTAAACTGGGTTGTTGTAAACCTTTTTCATTGACTTCATTATAGGGCATGGTAAGGCAGGATCTAAGAGATCTCTTACATTCCAAATACAGGCTTCTTTACCTATACTGAAGGGCAATGGTCCAATTTCCCCCTGGCAGTCAGGATCAGTCAGTTCAGCCAACACAGTAACTGCCTTCTTTGTGATTCAAACACCACGCTGGACTTCTCAGCTTACATGATAACTTGGTGGCCTGCGGTTAAGCTCTTATTAGAAGGCCTAGTAGAAGGCCAAAAGCTGTTTTTCAAAAAGAGAGTTATTTTCTGCAAATGATGGCATGGCTTGGCCCACATTTCTAAGGGCCTGCACTATGATTCACCTATATGAGCCTACCAAAGACCCCAAACAGCATCCCCATCTGCCATTGAAGCTCCAAGCACCATTGAATTTGCAGGTTCGTATGGCCCAAGTGGCAGAGCAGCTTGTACAGAAGCCTGGACTTGTTTCAGAGCCTCCTGTTTCTACCTCATTCAAAATTAGCAGCTTTTTTGGACAGTTGATAAATGGACAGGAATAACCTACTCAAAAGAGAAATATGTTACCTCTAAAATTGAAAGAAGCTCACTAGGTGTTATTTCTCAGTTTTTGGTTATAGAACAGACCAGATGCAATAACTTGTCTTTCATTTTAAAAGAGATATCACAACATTTCCACACATCTGTACCCCCTAGACCAGAGTTGTCAAACTCATTTTCACCTGGGGCCACATCAGCCTCACAGTTGCCTTCAAAGTGCCAAATGTAATTTTAACTCCTTAACAGTTAAGGAGTAGTTACATTTGCACAGTCCTAAAATTATTTTGGTCCTTTGAAGGCAACTGTGAGGCTGATGTGGCCCCCAGTGAAAATGAGTTTGACACCCCTGCTAGACATTTCAGTGGGTAGAGAGACCTATGAATTTGAATTTATTTCTCAACCTTGACAGCAAATATCTTACCAATAAGCCTAGAATATTTGCTACTTCTTGCTCCTGGGTCCGTCAGATGATGTCATCAATGTAATGGGCTAGTGTAATATAGAACAGCAGGTAGCTGAGATCCCTGGGAACTCAATCATGACATAGATCCAAAGAATTGATATACTCCTCAGCTAGGGCAGTGATGATGCATTGGTGGCCTTGCCAGCTTGAAGCAAACTGTTTGATGTGCTTTTTATTAACAGGTATTGAGAAAAAAAGACTTTTACCTGATAAATAGCTACATACCAGGAGATGTGTTCAAGCAATGAAACCACACCTGGTAAAGCAACTGCAATTGGAGTCACCATCTGGTTAAGCTTACTATAATGCATTGTCATCCTCCAAGATCCATCTGTCTTCTGCACAGGTACACAGGCCAAATGAGAGTTGAACAGATATGTGGCAGGAATCATCACCTCTGTATCCTTCAAGTCCTTAATGGGGGTACTAGTTTCTGCAGTCCCTCCAAGAATTTGACATTGCTTTTAATTTACTATTTTCTTAAGTTGAGGCAGTTCTAGCAGCTTTTACTTGACCTTTCCCACCATAATAACCCTCATTCCACATGTCAGGGAATCACTGTAGAGATTCTGTCAGCTTCTAAATATGTTTACTCCAGTTATTCAACCTGGAACTAGAGAAATAACTACAGGATGGATTCAGGGATCTACTAGACCCCCTGTCAGATGAACCTGATCTGAAACTCCATTGATCACTGGACCTCCATAAGCCCCTACTCTGCATGGTGGATCATTGCGATGTTTTGGTTCTTCTGGAATTACTGTCAGTATACAACCAGTGTCCAGTATTCCTTGAAAGGTCTGATTGTTCCTTATTTTCTTCAGTCTAGTTACACTTCTCTTATATTCTCTCATATTCTCTCAAAGCATCATATTATCCTTTCTAAAACTAACCAAAATTTCTTTGTACAAATATTTGATTTATTTCTGTATTACTTTTTTAGTGCAAAAGCTCTATTAAGGTGGGAAAGTTTTTTTTTTTTTCCTGTCATTTTATGGCCATCTTGTATACAGTATCCAGTATGTGGTGGATTCCTAGAGTTTAGCAGGTGTATCCAAACTTTAGACATCTCTGGGCCACACTGGAAGAAGAAGAGTTGTCTTGGACCACACATTAAATACATTGTGACATGTAATCACACAAAAAAGTCTCATAAAGTATTAAGTAAATTTATGATTTTGTGTTGGGTTGCACTCACAGCCATCCTGGCCACAGGTTGGATACTCTGATAGACATTTCTCAATGAATGAAAGGTCAATTGAGTCCTTTTGGTCAATTAAATGTACGATGTGAACAAAATGCTGAGCAATATCAACTTTTAAAGAATGAATTGAGAAGGAAATGTCCTATTAACTATGAGTCCATTTCTGTTTTTGTTAGTTTATTTTGTCCATTAGATTCCACATATAAGTGAAATCATATGGTATTTGAGAGAGCAGACTGACAGCTCTCAGAGGGGAACGGGTTCAGGGGCTGGGTGGAAAAGTGAAGAGTTTAAACAAAGGAAAAAACCCTCATAGACACAGAGAACAGTGTGGTGATTACCTGAGGGAAAAGGGGGTTGGGGCAGGTAGAAGAGGGTAAAGGGGATAAATGGTGATAGAAGGAGACTTGACTTGTGGTGGTGAACACACAACATACAGATGATGTGTTATAGAATTATATGCCTAAAACCTACATAATTTTAATAACCAATGTCACCCCATAAACTCAAATAAAATGTAAAAAAGAGAAAGAGATGTCCTTAAACAAGGCAAAAGAAAATTCTATTGTTCCTTATAGTTAGAAGCCTTTCTCCACAAATGTACCCATATTTTTGTGTCCATGTTTTCACTAAATTGTTCTTAGTCACACACACATGCACAGAACTATTTTATAATTACCAGTAATTTTAGATATTTAAGCTAAGATACAAATGAAGTATAGAATTTACTTAAACAAAATGTTAGTGGGTATAGAATAATATTCCTGCAGTAGAATACCATGTGCAATGCCACTGCAGCGTTAGCCTACATTAGAATCACATTCTTATTCTTTATCTTATTATAGTGTTGCCACTACTCTTACTTCCACATGCATTGTTAACTACTCCTAGCTAAACACTTATGATTTCTAATCTACATTTCAAGCTTATATGTCAATCTTGAGCCACAGAATAGCATTTCTAACTTCTTATTCAGTGTGCAGCCCAGGCAGGGGCAGGTCTGCTTAGCTTTCTCCAGGAAACTGATGCAGAAGCACATGGGAGGTGATCTGAGGAATTCTACAGATTATGTATAGATGCTATTATGGCTTTTTATATGATATCAGCCCCTCCAGGTTTATGTGAGGGTAGTAATCATTCTGAAGTTATATCAAATTCAGTGTGCCTCAAGTCAATACTTCTTTGGGTCTGCTTTTATTACTGTCTAGTTGTGTGGGGTAATAAACAGTATGGATTCTGGAATCAGAGTCCTTTGATAAGTTAACATTAGGTGAGTTATTTACTCTCTCTGATCCTCAGTTATTTCTGTTTATAAAATGGACATTTAATATCTGCTTCAAGGTAATGCTTGAAGTTTTCCTCTCTTCCTCCTTTCCCCTCTCTAAAAATAAATAAATAAAATCTTTAAAAAAAGAAAAAGAAAAGTATCTAATTGATAAATGCTACCTAGCATAGTACTTGGCACAAAGGAAGCATGTAATAAAATTAGTTTCTTTATCCCTCTTTTACACTAATCTTTGGAAGAAGAGATCATATCTCATCTCTGTGGCCACTTCAAAAGTATTCTCCATAGTGTTTAATAAATATTTCTTTTAATATCGTTATTGCTACCTATTTTTGTGTCTGTTAACCAATTACTGAGAAAGTATTTCAAGGGCAGACATTATATAAGGCACATCTTGCTACCTCAGAAACAAGCTCCACATTTGTCACCTATTAAATGCTCTTTATTTGTTAAGTTGGACTAAACTGCTTTCATTCCCAACCTATATTTGACTAAAATCTAGAAATCAACATATTGAAACTCGGATATTCATCTTTTAACTTACCTTTTAATCTTCTAATTTCAATAAATCCTGAGCTACTTCTTTGTCTTCTAAAATTTCTGTTTAAAATTGCTTGCTAGTACATTGTTTTTACCTTTACAACTAATACTATGACTGAGGTAGCCACTATCAAAGATGGCCTGCAATGATCCTCACTCCAGGCATTTAAGCTCTTGTGCATTTTCTGATGCGTTGAATCTGGATTGGCCACACAGAATGTTCCAGAAGTAATACTATGTAACCCTGGTGCCTCAGTTTTAAGAGAACTGTAGCTGCACTTCGGCCTGTTGTAACATGCCTTGTTGAAACTCAGTCACCATACTGTGTAAAGAAGCCCAAGCAATCATGTGGAAAGACACCATGGAATTAAACTAAGTCTCCTCTACCACCCTGAAACCTATGTGAGTGAAGCTCTTTTTGCACCTTTCAGCCTAATCAGTACCTTGAATGATACCATGACAAGCTGAAGATCCAGAAAATCCACAGAATTGTGAGAAGAAATTATTGTATTAGGCTGCTAAGTTTGGTGGTAGTTTGTTTATGCAGCAATAAATAACTAAATTAGTAAACAATGTATTGGTAATAATGGTCTTCCATGACAACTTTTCAAAATCAGAATGGCAGGAACCATAACAGCCATACAACCTGATGACCTACCTGAGGTTTCAATTCCCTTTACTGATTTCTTATTAAGCAGCAATTTAACTTCTGCTTAATCTTCAGTTATACTAGTAAACATACCACTTGAAAAAACAGTTGATTCAATCCACTTTTGAATAACTCCAAGTACAATATTTTCATTTGCAAAAATGTCTTTCCTGTACTTACCATTCATTCAGTTCTATCTCTATCTCTATAGTCAGCTCTCATAAATACTTCTACCCCTTCACTCAGCACATTTTATCTCCTTTATCTTGTGACTCGGTTAGCAAGTCCTCTCTACCTTTGGTTTTTACCCTCAGAATATGCTCCAGTCTACATACCTCTCAGAACAGAAAGCAATTCTCTTTGAGTAGCTTATTGTGCGCTAAATAGGAGAGGACTATCATCTTTCACTTAGAGATATTAAGTACATTTGTATGGCGCTTGGTGCTCTTCAAAATGTCCCCACATGTTAACTCTCTTGATTCTAATGTCATTTCCCTAAAGTAGGGTTGGGCAGTTCTTCACATTCTCATAATGAAAACTAAACAAACTGAGGCCAAGAAAAGTGAAGAAACACTATCAACCTATCATCAGGTATTTCTGAGTGCAAAGCTAGAGTTTTGTTTCTTTTTGTTTTGAGTTGTTTCCATCTTTATTTCATCAAGTGAAAGGCATAATGGTGAAAGATAATCTTCCTTAACTGTACTCTCATCTGGAAATGATCATATTTCTTATAAGTGGTGGGTAAAAGATTGACTAAAGTCATCACACCTTACAAAATTTGTTCAGCTTTGCTGCATGTGAAATGAATATTCTATATTCCAGAACATTTCATCATGTGGCTTCTGTCAGCAGAGAGAGAATCTGACTAGAAGAGCATGAATCAACAAATGTTCAAAATAAACTCTTCTTCAGAATGAAAAATCACTCAACTTGCCTTCATGAAGTCATCCTCTGTAGATCCCAATTTAACAAATACAATAGGATGCTCAAGGTATATTCCTTTTCCAGCTCCATGGGATCATTTTCCGGATAACATGTTGTAGGGGAACGAAATTATTGCATATTAATCATGATTATTACAGAGGTAAAAGAGGCAATCTTCTATTTTCATGTCTAAATGTTATTGAATAGAAATATTGAAATTATAAAAATTGAACAAGAAACACATATCTTATAACTATGAATGTAACTGTAAATGCATGGGAAAGTATGTGTATTTGTGTGTGGGTGTGTAGGTGACTTTAAGATTGCAATGTGTATATCATTAGATAAAATATTCAAATACATATTTGTTTTCTAAATTATCCTATCTTTTCAAATTTTGGGTCTTTCTGCTTGCTTGAAGCAATATTTTATAAAACAAAATGATGGATATTAATATTTATAGACATTCTGATTATCATTATACAAGCATTGAAAATAATATTTAGGAGTATTTTGAGGGGAGATTTGATAGAATCATACTTATTTTTTAAAAAATATGTCAAGATCAATAGAAAACTATTTTTTTTCTTATGTAGAGAAAACTGTATAAAGTTATCTTGAAACCTTGTTCTATCTACATGGGTATCACTCTTTGTGTTTGGAAAAATGAGATTTTATTTGTGTGTGTGGTGACTTTTTCACAAACTTTCATGTATTTGTTTTTTTCCATCACATCACCTTTGAGATATTATATTTTAGAATTTCATGGGAAGGTTGGTTAAACCTATGGTCAGTTTTACATCTGTGAGTATTTGATTAAGGTCAGTATATCACTATATTCAGTGTGCCTAATAATTCCATGCCAGTTCTCAACTATACTATCACTAGTTTTAACTCTCATTAATTTTTAATCAATTTCCTTTTAAATGGAATGACAAGATTTAACACAATATTCAAATGACAGCACAGAATCAATTGTCCTCATTCATTTGAGAAAAGTTTAGTGGTGTTGGTGCTCATATGTGGAAGTAGAGATTGTACAAATCAGAAGCCTTTTACAACAATCGTTGGACTCAGGCCATGTTCCAGGATTCTTTCAAATAGTACTGGACACTATTTTTCATTTATTTGATAAGAGGACTTGAGTGCTGTGCTGTTAAATAGATGCTTAAGAGCATATGACCAGTAAGTAGCAGAGTTGACAGTCATGCCAAATGTCTGACCCTAAAATCCCCAACTGTTTTTCTACATCTTCTAGCTTAATTAGAAGTCAAGAGATGTAAGTCCTACCCCTTGTATTGCTGTTAACTCACTGTCAACTATTAACTGACTGTGTAATCACAAGTCAAAACGTATATGAAATATATGTTTCTTTATATGAAATAGCAGTATTTAGACAAGAACAATCTGGATTTTATGGAAGTACTTTGGGCCATATAGCCTTCAGTGGTGATTCTCAACAATCCACTTTTGTTCCAACTACAGTTATCAATTTTATTTCATATACTACAAAAAACTGTTATATTTAAAGAAAGAATTCACTGCCATTTAAAAAAAAATCTGTTAGTGACCCATTTTTGCACTCATTAATCATGCCAGTTAATTAACTCAGTGAAACTTTCCTGATCATACCATTAAGTGCAGATACTCTCTGAAATACCTAGATTTAACTCTAAAAGTATTTGCCATGATCCTGCTAACAATGTAGAATATTTTGATTCATATGTATCTATACCTTAAAAATACAATATTTTACCTATATTCTAGCATCTTATAAGACTCAAAATACATAACTATTACTCAAGTGCAATGAATGACTAAATGATCACAAAATTCTCTCACATCTTTTAAACTTCATATATTTTGTATATTAACCTAGGTGTTCTCAGACTAGGTGTTCTTAGGCTTACAAGGAAATATATGTTTTTTTAAAACATATCTAATTATATAGCTCTTACTAATCAGATTTAAACTATATGAACCGTAAGACTATAAGCTTAGGAAAATTGAAAAAATTTGTGTTGAAGACTATTTTTCATCTTTAATTCATAATTCTACTGAACAAAAGTAATGTTAAAAGAACAAAAAATTAATCTATTTTAATGTTTTTATCATAAAGTACATTGAATTACATATATGACATATATCACTAAATTTTCTTCAGATTGACTCAATTTTATCAGGACTTTTTTATTGTTTCTCAATGGATATATATTTATACTGATTTCTGTATTTATGTCTAAGTGTATGTGTAAGTGAATGTGTGAATGTATATACATATATGTGTACATATATGTGAACATGTGTGTGTGTCAGTGTTCAAAATATTTATGTGGTGGGCCCACAGAGCTATTTTTGATAAAGCATGTGGGTAGTCACATGGCTGAATTTATCTTGTTACATAGTTGCATATCTAGGTTTGCCTGTGTGAATAGATATTCCTTGTTGTTCTTCCATCCTCAGTTATTGAGGATGTCTACCTGATGTAGACAGTATTTCACCTGACTTACACAAAATCATTTCTTTCTTTTTAGGTCACTTTTATTTATTTATGTATCTATTTATTTATTTACTTATATTGTTGTTCATGTCCAGTTGTCTCCATTCTCCTCCCACCACTCCTACCCACCCCATCCATCACCACTTCCCACCCTTGATCCTACCCTTCTTTGGCTTTGTACGTGGGTCCTGTGTACACATTTCTTGATAACCCTTTCCCTTTTTTCCTGTTATCTCCCTCACCCCTCCCCTCTGGTTACTGTCAATTTGTCCTCTGGTTTTATTTTGCTTGCTTGTTTGTTTTGTTGATTATGTTCCATTTATAGGTGAGATCATGGCATTCGTCTTTCATTGCCTGGCTTATTTCACTTAACATAATACTCTCCAGATCCATCCTTGCTGTCTTGAAAAGTAGGGGTTCCTTTTTTCTTTCTGCTGCATAGTATTCCATTGTGTAAATGTAGCATGTTTTTTTGATCTGTTCATCCGCTGAAGGGCACTTAGGTTGCTACCAGCACTTGGGTATTGTAAATTGTGCTGCTATGAACATGGGGGTGTATAGGTTCTTTTGGATTGGTGTTTCAGGGTTCTTAGTGTATGATGCCAGCAGTGGAATTGCCTGGTCAAAAGTAACTATAGACTTCACCAAAAAACTACTCAACCTAATAAGTGAATTTGGTAAAACAGTGGGATACAATGTCAATATTCAGAGATTGAAGGCATTTTAGTATAACAACAACAAAATATCAGAAAAAAAAATCAGGAAAAAAATCCTATTTGTTATGGCAACAAGAAAAATAAAGTACCTAGGAATAAACCTAACCAAGGAGGTAAAAAGCCTGTACTCAGAAAACTACATGACATTGAAAAAAGAAATAAAGGAAGAAACAAATAAATGGAAGTACAGGCCAAATTCATGGACTGAAAGAGTTAACAACACCACAATGTTTGTACTACCCAAAGCGATTTATAGATTCAAAACAATCCTATAAAAATACCAATGCCATATTTCACAGACATGCAACAAACATTTCAAAATTTTATATAGAACCATATATGACCCCGAATAACTGCAGCAATTTTGAGAAAGGAGAACAACGTAGAAGGGATCACAATACCTGAATCAAACTGTATTACAAGTCACTGTAATCAAAACAGTCTGGTACTGGCATAAGAACTGACACATAGATTGATGGAACAGAACAGAGAGCCCAGAAATAAACACATGGTCTCTACAGCCAATTAATATCTGACAAAGGAGTCAGGAGCATAAAATGGAGTAAAAATATCCTCTTCAACAAATGGTGTTCAGGGATCTGGACAGCTACATGCCAAAAAATGAAACTCAACCACCAACTTACACCATACACCAAAATAAATTGAAGATGATTAAAACACTTAAATATAAGCTGTGACACCATAAAAGTCCTAGAGAAGAACATAGGCAGGAAAATCTTAGATATTCCATGCAGCAATATTTTCACCTGTATGTCCCCTATAACAAAGGACATAAAGGAAAGCATAAACCAATGGGATTTCATCCAATTAAAAAGATTCCGCATGGCTAGAGAAAACAGCATTAAAGTGAAAAGAGAATGAGCTATATGGGAAAACATATTTGCTAATAATACCTTGGACAAGGGTTTGATCTCCAAAATATACAAAAAACTCACATGACTCCACTCCAGTAAGACAAACAACCCAGTAAAAAAATGAACATACATTTTTCCAAGGAGGACATACAGAGAGACATATGAAAAGATTCTCAGCTTCCCTAGTCATCAGAGAGATGCAAATTAAAACCACAATGAGATACCACTTCACACTGGTCAGAATGGCCATCATAAACAAATCAACAAACAACAAGTGTTGGAGAGGTTGTGGAGAAAAGGGAACCCTAGTGCACTGTTGGTGGGAATGCAGATTGATGCAGCCACTGCGGAAAACAGTATGGAATTTTCTATGAAAACTAAAAATGGAACTGCCTTTTGACCAGGCAATTCCACTGCTGGGATTATATCCTAAGAACTCTGAAACACCAATCCAAAAAACCTATGCAACCCAATGTTCGTAGCAGCACAATTTACAATAGCAAGTCCTGGAAGCAACCTAGGTGCCCATCAGTAAATGGATCAAAAAACTATGGTATATTTATACAATGGAATACTATGCAGCAGAAAGAAAGAAGGAACTCCTACCCTTTGCAACAGCATGGACAGAACTGGAGAGCATTATGCTAAGTGAAATAAACCAGGAGGTGAGGGACAAATACCATGTGATGTCATCTTTAAGTGGAACCTAATCAACAAAACTAAAATGCAAGCAAAATATAACCAGAGACATTGAAATTAAGAACAATCTGACAGTAACCAGAGGGGAGGTGGGAGGGGAATGGGGGAAAGGGGGAAGGGTTTTCAGAAACAACTATAAAGGACACATGGACAAAAACAAAGGGGGATATAAGCAGGGGAGGGAAGTGGGGATGGCTGGGGTGGGGGGGAATGGTGGGGTTTATATCAGACAACTGTATTTGAACCACAATAAAATAATTAAAAGAATGAAAGAAAGAAAATGCCAACTATGTGCCACTTAAGTAAAAAAAGAATACATTTAAATGAGTTTTTCATATCTTCTCCTTTTGAGGTAGCCCTGTATATCTATAAATTTTGTTCTTATCAATGATTTTTGCTGTGTCTCATATTTAGTTAAGTTGTTTTTCTATTTTCACGTGTCTCAAGGAAGATTCTGTGTTTTTTGTTAGAATCTTTGATTTATTGGTTGTTTACAAACACGGTCAATCTTCAAAAAAATGTTTGTTCAATTACAACTGTGACAATTATCATGAAGAAAGAGTCATGCTAAGAGAGCAGATAATGCAGTGTTTAGTTGAGTGAGGGATGTCAAAAAAAGATTTCCCTAGAAAATAGGGATTAAGCTGAAATTTACTCATGAATTAGATTTATTCCTATTGGTATACAATGTATCTGTATTGTCTAGGCTAGAAGAGAAGAAAGAGATTTCCCAAGAGAAAACATTTGTTTGACAAGAGTAAGCATAAAGATAGTGCAGGGAAGATAAAACACCAGTTAGAGAAGAAGGCCAGGCCCTGTGTGCCATAATATAATGACGGGGACGAGGTGGGGTGTTGGCCATGAGGGGATGTGGATGAATTTAAGAAATTTTGCCTTGAGTCTAAGAAGATGGAGCAGTCTTCAAATCTTTCAACTAGAGCAGGGTAGCAGATATTTGCAATTTGCAAAGACAACTCTAGTTGCACGTGGAAATTAGAAAAGTGCAAATTTATTGGGAAGAAGAAGTGGAAAGTCAAGGAGACTAACTGAAGATGTTTGAATGGAAAATGGCATGATCAAAAGTGTTCTTCCAGTTTATATTGTTGTGGATTTCCCTTTCATTTATCATTATCTTCTAAATATCAAATTTGAGGAGACTATGGGTAATTAAAATTCAAAGCAAGTCAGGTAGCAGTTCATTGAGATCCTGCTGTACTTGTATCATCAATTTTCAATGCTTTTAGTGAAATACAATGTGCTGCCTGCAATTTAAATGTCTCTATTATATTTCAAACTGTAATCATCTTTTCTTCTACTGCTTTCCATATATAATGCTTCCATAAGCATTATTCTAAAAATAACTAATAATCTATGTATAATTTGTTTTCTCCCCCTCCAGTAAAGAAGTTTTAAGCCCATCTTTTAATTAAGAAAGTGAAAAAATAGAAAGCTAAAGCTTTCCTGTAAGTGAATGGTGTGTCACTAAGAGCAATAATACGTGTTCAATACACCTTTACATTTGTAAATGCTTCCAACATCTTAATTAACATCATGACATTTGAGTATTCTTTGATTTTCTACAAGAGATACTTAGCAATGGAATCTCGATTAAAACTGAGATGATGAAATAGACATTCCCAGTTATTTTTACTTAGATACACAATTTGAAAATATCTGACTATATAAGGAATGTTAATTTTTCCCCAGTTAAAGGAATAAAAATGAAATCATAGAGAAGATAGAGAATTTGATTTTAGGCTTACTAAGCTCAATTCTTTCACTGAAAATTCACAGCTAGAAAAGCTTTTTTAAAAAATAAGACAATTGTAACAATACAATGTACATAAGCTAACATCTACTTACAATAGCTCTACTTGAGAGTTCACATCAGGGATTGAATGACAGCTGTTAATAACACGAATGGACCTTTCACTGGTGATGGAGTACTGATCGCCAACTGTCCAGGAAGGTTGAAAAACAATTCCATCCTGAGACAGAAATGAACTTCAGGCCTGAACCCACAGAACCTTCCTATCCCACAAAGTCACTTCTAATCTCATTAGTGTCTTTCCCTGATGTCAGGAAGTGAATATAATTTATACTGTCTGAATGTGTCAAAAAAAGAAAGTTTGCTATTTATTAGTAGGTCAATGTTTACATCTCTTTTTCACTTTTGCTGTGCTATATAGTTTTACCACACTTAAATTACTATTCTCATTAGCAGATAGAGAAACTGAATCTTGGAAAAGTTTGGATTTCCCCCCTTCCTCCAAACAAGTGCTAAAATAAAACAAATTTTGTCACCAGAGGAATGAAACAGAATAAACTAAAAATGTATCTTTCTATGTGGTATGGAGACATTTTTATTTTCTCCTAATACTCTGTCATGCATGTTGTACTCTACAACACACTGTGGGAAGTTCAAGCTCCAATTTTATAATATATGAAATCATTGATTTCTATTTACATCTATTCAATTGTTTTGTATTTTTAGGGCAAAGTTTGCATTTAAATTTTCATTTCACCAATAAATTTGAGCACAATACCTCACAATGGTAGTTGTATATAAAATTTATTTGTCAATATCTACTCATTTGATAGTCACTGTCATAAGCCTAAAAGGTGCAAAATTGAATAAGATCTCACTCCTGACCTCGAGAAATGCAGTGTTCCCTAAGAAATGTAAGTATATGATTAACAAATATTATATTTATATGACAGATATTTGCATACTAGTCCACAGGATCTTAAAGAGGAAGAATCATCCTTCAGGGAATAATAGAGAAGCTATCCATGGCAAGGGAGAGTGGTGTTGCATGACTAGAAGAATATATGTAATAAAGTGACTAACTTTGGAACTGCTAATAAACAAAGGAGAAGGAAGATATTGAAACTAAAAGTGTTTTACAACAAAATGTGATAGTTAATTTTATGTGTCAAATTGGTCAAGCTGTGGTGCTCAGATGTAGTCAAATGCTAGATTGAATGTAGCTGTGAATATATTTTTAAAAGATGTGATTAATATTCAAATCACTAGATCTTGACTATTAATCAGTTAATAGTCTTAAGAAAGAAAACTAGGTCGTTCATGGTGGAATACATTCTGCCTCCAGACTGTCTTTTTGGAGACTGCAGCATCAACTCTTCCCTCAGTCTCCACCTGCAAAACTGCACTGAGAGTTTTGGGTTTGCCAACCCAAAAGTTATGTGAGCTGATTCTTTACAATAAATATCTACCAGTCTACCTATCATCTATCTATCTATCTGCCTACCTACCTACCTACCTACCTACCTACCTATCATCTATCTATCGTGCCCACAAACATGCCTGCATGTAGTCACATGCACGCACACACATTCCTGTTGGCTCCATTTCATTGTAAACCTCAATTAACACAAAGACCATAAAGGGTCTTGGTTGACACACTCATGTTTCAATTGTTTTTCTGATTGGCATCCTCTTTTGCATTTACACATGTCTTAGTTTGGTTGATAAGCTGTGTAAATAAAGATGGCATAGAAAAATGTGTCAATGAGGTGCAATATTTCAAACTGGACACAGTGTTTTGAGTGGGAATGTGAGCATGGTAGCTGTAAGCAAAAGAAATGCAATGACTGACAGTTTTTATTTCTTAAGCCTTTGAGTGTACGCTTGTATTTTCCACCAAAATAAGCAACAGAAGAGCAGGAGAAAGATTAGGATTCAATTTAGGACACACTGATGTGAGTGTGAACTTCTAGTGACTAGTCCAATAGGTAATAGGTAAATGGGAGAAATCAAATATGAGATATATTTATATATCATTTGTGTATAATGGATAATTAAATACAATCTGATTGAGTCCATCCAAGGAGAACATATAGACTGAAGGGAATAAAGAACAAGGCTTATGGGAGACACCAACATTTAAATATAAATGGGGTCAGAGAAATCTTGAAAGGCTTGACAAATTTCCAAACAGGCAGGAGGAAAACAGAATTGAATTTGTCTCAAACCTAGAAAGGAGAGCATTTTGTCAACTAGGAAGACTTTCAGACATGCAGTTAAGCAGTAGAAATAGAAGCCATGTTTGACTGTGTAGTCCCATGACAGCAGGAAATATGTTTACAGGAAGGATGTTGGGTGATATTACTCGGACATCTAGGGTGATTCATTGTCCAGGTTTGCCTGTGATGGAGGGATTTCCCAAGGTACAGGATTCATAGTGTTAAAACAAGAACAGTTCCAGGCAAACAGCAACACAGTTGGTCACCCTACCAAAATTTTTAAAAAAAGGTGTCTTCATATGAGTGCGACAAAAATACTTTTGAAGGAGAAAGAGTAATAGGAAAACAATTGAGGTTGCCATTCCCTCTCCTTCCCCACATCATTCCTGATCTTTCAGAATATACAAAATAGAAGAATACGTGTTTTCCAGTCACTCAATATGTTTGTAAGGTACACTTAGTGAGAGAAAGATTTCTTTCAAGGCGAGTAGAGAATATGTTAATGTCACGTAATTTTGTGTTGCTTTGCTTTGTTTTCGGTGGTGCCCTAGTGTTCCCCCTGGCACAGTGCAATGGGTTGGCAAGGAAGCCTCTCATGGAGATTAAATCAGAGGAAGACCTACAGAGCAGCACCGAGGTAAGAGTGGAGTGGAGGGAGATGACAGGAGTGACTGGAATGTAGAAGGTGGTGGAGAATGACAGACCTGAAAATTTTACACCGTTTTCTGTAGTTAAACTATGTATTTGAATTCTCATGCAATGATAGTATGTCAACCAAGAGAGAGGAGCCAGAGTTACTAATCAAAGCTTGATTATATTTTTTGTCTTAAAAAGAGTAAACATATTGTAGTTTTGCTTGGGGTTTTAAACAGAGAGTTTAGTAAAAGATAAATAAACAAGTATTACTCTCTAACAAACAAACAAAAAAACAACAAAAACAGTCAACTCTGTTTTCTATCTTGGCGAAGCTCAAATTTTGGCTGGAGTTGACCTCAGTCCACTTCATCAACTGGTAAAACTTCATAATGATTGAGGCTGGTGTACTAAATTACTTAGAATTTTTCAGGCTGCGGAAAAATATTCAGGCTAGGCTAATATATTTGGGGAAATACTGTAAAGGTGCATGGGAAAGTAAAGACAACAAACTATCAAGGAGTGTGCAATTACACCACATAAAATTGAATTGCCATTCTAGATAAAACCTCAATCTCATGAATCGCCATTATGGTGACTTGGTCACTTTCTGTTCTACTTACAGCTCTTTACTCCCCCTCTACCACAGCTGCTACTTTACCTTGGGTTCTGCTTCCTGCCATCTCATTTTGTCATTATCCTACATCACCCCACTCACTGTCGGCTGAATTTCCCTGTATTTCTCATATTCAACTCTCATCAAAAGGATGACCCTGTGTAAGGTGTTCCTTATGGCAGAGGTTTTGAATCAAACCACTTTGTAGTAACTATAGAAAAATTTAGATGCCTACTTTAGTTCCATGGAGATATGTCAGGTGAGACAGAGTGATGTTTCAAAATATTCTATGATGAAATATAGTTCAAAAGAGAAATATAGTTCAGAAGCATAGTTTTAAAAAATGAGTCTGGCTCTGGTAGTGTGGCTCAGTGGATTGATTGCCAGCCTGCAAACCAAAGGTTCTCTGGTTTGATTCCCAGTCAGGGCACAGGCCTGGGTGGCAGGCCAGATTCTCCAGTAGGAGGCACACATGAGACAACCACACTTTGATGTTTCTCTACGTGTCTTTCTCCCTCCCTTACTCTCTCTCATAAATAAATAAATAAATAAATACATACATACATACATACATACATACATACATACATACATAAAATAAAATATCCAGTCTGTTATAAGGGTGTTTTAGGCCTAATGCTTCAGGACATGCTTCCCTCAGGTACATGCAAAACTCGGTGAGGAGACTGGATATGAGAGATGTGGATAGAATTCATGTACAATTTAACCTTCAGAAAAGCTTAGCCCTTCAGAAAAGTTTATTCTTTCCTTTATGTCCCTTGCTTTAGGGGACATATCGGTAAAAATGTTGCTGCGTGAAATGTCTGAAATTTTCCTGCCTATGTTCTCCTCTAGGACTTTAATGGTGTCACAGTTTATATTTAAATCTTTTATCCACCTTGAGTTTATTTTTGTGTATGGTGTAAGCTGGTGCTCGAGTTTCATTTTTTTGCATGTAGCTGTCCAGTTCTCCCAACACCACTTGTTGAAGAGGCTACTTTTACTCCATTTTATGTTGCTGCCTCCTTTGTTGAATATTAATTGACCATAGAGAATTGGGT
>PVKU01000560.1:148455-265242 GCA_004027475.1 Anoura caudifer | reverse complement strand
GTATTCCACTGGTCCATGTTCCTGTTTTTGTGCCAGTGCCAGGCTGTTTTGATTACAGTGGCCTTGTAATACAGTCTGGTGTCAGGTATTGTGATCCCTCCTACTTTGCTCTTCTTTCTCAAAATTGCAGCAGCTATTCAAGGTTGTTTATGCCCCCATATAAATTTTTGAAGTGTTTGTTCTATATCTGTGAAATATGCCATTGGTAATTTGATAGGTATTGCATTGAATATGTAAATTGCTTTGGGTAGTATGAACATTTTAATGATGTTAATTCATTATACCATCTTCCAATCCATGAACATGGTATACATTTCCATTTGTTTGTGTCTTCCTTAATTTCTTTCTTCAGTGTTGTGTAGTTTTCTGAGTATAGATCCTTTACTTCCTTGGTTAGGTTTATTCCTAGGTATTTTATTTTTCTTTTTGCTATATCAAATGGGATTTTTTCCTTGACTTCTGCTTCTGCTGTTTCATTGTTGGTATACAAAAATGCCTTTAATTTCTGAATATTGACTTTGTATCCTGCTTTTTGGCCAAATTCATTTATTAGGACAAGCAGCTTTTTGGCCAACTCTATAGGATTTTCTATGTACGTTATCTTGTCATCTGCAAACAATGATAGATTTGTTTCCTCCTTTCCAATTTGGATGCCTTTTATTTCCTTTTCTTGTCTAATTGCTCTGGCTAAGACTTCCAATACTATATTGAATAGAAGTGGTGAAAGTGGACAACCTTGTCTTGTTCCTGATCTTAGTGGAAAGGATTTTAATTTTTGCCCATTGAATATGATGTTGGCTGTAGGTCTCTCATATATGGCCTTGATTATGTTGAGGAATGCTCCCTCTATTCCCACTTTGCTGAGTGTTTTTATCATAAATGGGATCTCATCAAAATAAAAAGCTTCTGCATGGCTAAAGAAAACAGTATTAAAATAAAAAGAGAACCAACTGTATGGGAAAATATATTCGCCAATGATACCTCAGACAAGGGTTTAATCTCCAAAATATATAAAGAACTTACATGACTCCACTCTAAGAAGACAAGCAACCCAATTAAAAAATGGGCAAAGGACATGAACAGACACTTCTCCAAGAAGGACATGCAGAGGATCCAGAGACACATGAAAAGATGCTCAATATTGCTTGCTATCAGAGAGATGCAAATTAAAGCCACAATGAGATACCACTTCACACCTGTCAGAATGGCCATCATAAATAAAGCAACAAACAACAAGTATTGGAGAGGTTGTGGAGAAAAGGGGATCCTAGTGCACTGTTGGTGGGATTGCAGACTGGTACAACCACTATGGAAAGCAGTATGGAATTTTCTCAGAAAACTAAAAATGGATCTACCTTTTGACCCAGCAATTCCACTGCTAGGATTATATCCTAAGAACCCTAAAACACCAATCCAAAAGAATCTATGCACCCCAATGTTCATAGCAGCACAATTTACAATAGCCAAGTGTTGGAAGCAACCTAGGTGCCCATCAGTAAATGAATGGATCAAGAAACTTTGGTACATTTACACAATGGAATTCTATGCAGCAGAAAGAAAGAAGGAACCTTCACAACAGCATGGATGGAACTGGAGAGCATTATGCTAAGTGAACTAAGCCAGGCAGTGAAGGACAAATACCATATGATCTCACCTTTAACAGGAACCTAATCAACAGAACAAACAAACAAGCATAATATAACCAAAGACACTGAAATTGAGAAGTTGTTGATAGTCACCAGAGGGGAGAAGGGAGGGAATTTCAGGGGGAAAGGGGAAGGGTTTGGAGCAACAAGTATAAAGGTCACATGGACAAAAACTAGCGGGGGTGGAAATGGGAGGGAGATGGGGAGAGCCGGGGCGGTGGCTGGAATGGGAGCAAAAGACAGAAAACTGTACAAGAACAACAATTAAAATAAAAAAATTAAAAAAAAGAAAAAGAAAAAAAGAAATGTAAGCATTCTTAACAGATTGCCTACAAAGTATAAAATTCTCTGTTATGTTGTCATAACAAGGGGGGAAGAATCCTTTAATGTGCTAATTTGAAAGTATTGAAAGATATTAATCCAGCTATTTTTCAAGCTTATTTTAAGCTAACTATTTTAATAAAGCAAGAGTGATATAATAAAAAAAAAGAAAAGTTTAGTCCATATATGCTGGGTCCAAATTAACAAATAATCAAGTTACTATGTTGTTTTCAGTATCTGGAGTGATGTTGCCTTTACCTTTAATGTGTCATATATTTCAGGGCAGGGTGTCAGTCATTTAGGTCCACATTCAATCTGCCTGGAACAGGGGCCATATGTTTCACATTTGCCTCGCACATCTGCCTTTCATAGATGAGACATTATTTCTCCTCCGTATTTCCTTCCTTTTTTCTTCTCACATTTCACTGCTTTTTCTGGCAGTTAGCCAAGAGAATTCAATTAAGGTGTTTTTTTTTGTTGTTGTTCTTTACCTCAGTGAGCTCAATGCCATAAATTCAATAGAATCTCTTCTTTCTTCATTTAGGTCTAATTTTTCACTCTTGCAAATTAGTAAATTAATAATCATAGTCCTTTGATAATAAAGATAGCAGAGTTGCACCCAAGATATGTAATTAGTATAGTAGGGTTATAACATGGAAAATTCTGTGCTACATTTCCTATAATTTGTACAAGCAAGGAAATTTTAACACTTATTTTTAACACTTATTTACTAAAACTTTATTTGAGTAAGTACCAAGAAAGGATATATCATTTGAAAATGATAAAAAATAAATTCAATAGTCCATTTTTATTAATTTTATATATGTATTACATAAAATTCCTAAATATTGGTGGCATATTTATTTCCTTCATTTGTAAGATATTTCTCTCTACTAGCTCACACTTGAAGATGAAGCTATGAGATGTAGCACCAAGGGAAATATTTCAGAATTATTAAAATAATTATTTTCATTAAAATTTTAGCAAACCTGCCCTGGCTGGTGTAGCTCAGTGGATTGAGTGGGGGCTTGTGAACCAAAAGATCATGGTTCAATTCCCAGTCAGGGCACATGCCTGGGTTGCAGGCCAGTTCCTGGCATGGGATGCATGAGAGACAACCATACATTGATATTTCTCTCCCTCCCTCTCTCTTTCCTTCCCTTCCCCTCTAAAGATAAATAAATAAATAAATAAATAAATAAGCTAAAAAAAAGCTAAAAAAAAGGGAGAGAGAAAAAACAAATAAAATTTTAGCAAACCTGATTGAAAAGCAACAATTTACTATGGATTGGAGAGAGATGCAATTGGTAAGATTGAAACAGAAGTTTATTTTTAGATTAGCTTCATTTTCTAAATTTTTTGTTAGTCCTCATAACCTGACTGGGGCAAACACAACAGAGAGACAAAATGAAGATATCTGCAATGAGAATGTCTATATTCATTCTGTTATCTGATCACTACCATTATCAGGGTTCTTCAGAAAAACCGATATATTCATATCCATATCAATATCGATATTAATATATAATGGGGAATGAGCTCAAGCAATTATGAAAGTCAAGAAGTCTCAGGATCCGCCACTTGCAAGCGGTGAATGAGGAGAGCCAATAGTGTAATCCCAAGCCACATCTGAAAGCTCGGGAACTAGGGAGGCCGATGGTGGAAATCCCAGTTTAAGGGCAAGAGAAAACCAATGTCTCAGCTCAAGCAGGGAGACAAAAAGTAAAAGGGTTATATTTTGTTTGTTTGTTTGTTTTGTTGATTAGGTTCCTGTTAAAGGTGAGATCATATGGTATTTGATTTTCACTGCCTGGCATATTTTGCTTAGCATAATGCTCTCCAGTCCCATCCATGCTGTTGAAATTGAGAACAGGCTGACAGTCACCAGAGGGGAGAGGGGAGGGAATTTCAGGGGAAAAGGGGAAGGGTTTAGAGCAATAGGTATGAAAGACACATGGACAAAAACTATGGGAGGTGGAAATGGGAGGGAGATGGGGAGGGCTGGGGCGGTTGCCTGGGATGGGAGTAAAAGGCAGAAATTGTACAAGAACAACAATTAAAATAAAAATATCTTTAAAATTAAAAAAAAGTTAAAGGGGTCAATTCCTCATTCCACTGCTTTTTTTTTTTTTTTTAATGTAGTGTTTGCGTAGACTGGATGGCACCACCCACATTCAGAAGCACAATCTACATTTGACTGCAATGACTCAAATGTTAATCTCATCAAGAAACACCCTCACAGATACACCCCAGAATAATATTTTATATGCTATGTAGGCAATCCTTGGCTCAATCCTTGGCTCAACACTTTTGATTTCTATGACTCAAATGTTAATCTCATCAAGAAACATCCTAACAGATATACCCCAGAAACAGTGTTTTGTGTGCTTTGTGGAACAATCCTAAATCAATGTTAATCATCACATTTATTTTTGTTTGCGAGAAAATTCAAGTCTGGAAAGGAAAAATGACATAAAAAATGTATCCAAGAGGAATGTTTTTAGCTGCTCTAATGGAATACCATTTACACAAGCTTAAGCACATGGATTATTGTTTTCTCACATAACAAGAAATGTAGCGCAAGTCAGCTGTTGGATTGACTCAAGGGCTCTGAGTTGTCGGAGCGGATGACACACTGCTCTGGTCAGCACAACCATCTCCAGCAGGAAGAATGAATGTGAAGGTGGAGTAGCACCTGTCCCAAAACAAGGGTTTCTAGGGACACAGAAATAGACTTTCACTTGCCATTTTGGACAATAGTATCCACATGTAGCCAAAATACAACTAAAGAAAACAGATTTGGGGCACAAATATTGGAGCAGCTTACTAGTGGTGTCTACTGTAACTCAAGCATACAACTTTTTTCCCTGAAAGAATAAAAAATGAAGCTCATTTTTTTCTATTTAATGATGCCATGATCATGACAGAACTGCGAGTACTATTAGGTCAATGTTTTTCTCCACAACTCAATGCTAAAATTATCAATATAGGCAAACAGAACACTAGAAAATTGGGATAAAACATGAGGGATGAAGAAGCAAAATTCACATGCTTGGTTTTAAGAAAATTCAATGAAAATGCACATTAACAAATCATCCCTTCCTTTATAGAAATAAGGCAAGTTACTACATACTGTTAAGAGCACAATTAAAACAGCATGAATTTCTTGCATATGAATCCAAGTACATGGATATGTAGCATTGCTTGACTTTTTATTGGAGATAAACTTAGGTAAAGCTATAAAGAGTTTCTTGTGGAGTCTAAAAGGGGCAACCACAGCTTTGGATTATCAGTCCTCTCTTCTGCTGTAGGAATACGTATCATATTAATTTATACTCATGTGTTGGCATTAGTGTTAATATTTTTATAAGTTGATAGGATGAAATTCAAAGAAATGAAGTAACTGAATGATATTAGTGAGACTAGAATTCTCATAATAATGTAACCCAGGACGATCTCATTTTTAAGGTGATAATGTTCTCATGCATCCTCACTTAGGGAAAAGGACACCTAACACCAAGAAGTGTACTTCAGAGACTTTAACATATTTTATTATGCCTTTTAAATAGATCACACATTATGCTTTTGTTATTTAACACATTTGTAATATTTAGAATATAGAGATAAAAAAGTTCTAGAAATACTGAATTAATACTATTAATCTCTTCACACAAAAATCCAAAGAGAGGATACTATATTATGTTGATAAGTTAAATAATCAGTACTAAAAGACAGACAAAAACATTGAACTCTGTAATCAGAAACTTACAAACTTAAAATTTTCCCTTTCCTATTCTCGCTATCCATTACCACAAGTTCTTTGCAATCTATTCTCTGCCTGGTCCATTTACCATGTGCATCTTTTCATGAGAGAAATTTGTTCTCCCTAATTTCTTAGAACACATTTGTTTTCACATCCTTAAGATAGCCCATTTCTCCCAGCATAATCACTGTTCACTAATGTTGCTACTTCTAATACTCACCAAAATTTCTCAGATGTTAAAGTCTTTGGAGACTTTCTTCAATTTTAAAAAGTGCCAAGTGCTATGATTTTCTGTTCTTCTATAATAAATATCACTTAAAAACGGCAGTCAGTATTTGAAAAGAGCCTTTAAGTTGTCATTTCATATCTCTTAGCTGATATACTGTATAATTAGGAATTCCTAAGTGCAATTCTTCAAGGAGAAACTGAAAACAGAGTTTATATATTTGTCAGTGAGTAATACATAGTATATCCAGCTCCCCTGTGGTTGAAAATTAGTCTGTTCTTCCCCCAAAAATGTGCAATAGGCACTAGACAACAAATCATTTGTTGCAACAAATGTGATCTCTACATGATTCATTCCTTCAAGGAAGCTTGGCCTGACTGCTGTGTTTCATTTTTTAAAAAGAACTATTAAAACGCCCATGCTGCCCATAGGGATTCAATGCAATCCCTATTAACATACCAATGAGATATTTCACAGATTTAGAACAAACATTTCAACACTGTATATGGAAACATAAATGACCCAGAATAGCCTTAGCAATCTTGAGAAAGAAGAACAAAGTAGGAGGGATCATCATATCTGATATTGAACTGTATTACAAGGCCACTGAAATCAGAACAGTCTGTTACTGGCAAAAGAACAGACACATAGATCAATGGAACAGAATAGAAAGCCCAGAAATAAACCCGTGTCTCTATGGTCAATTAATATTTGACAAATGGGACAGGAACATAAAATGGAGTAAAAATAGCTTCTTCAACAATTGATACTGGGAGAACTGGAATGATACATCCAAAAATTTGAAACTAGACCACCAACTTATACCATACACCAGAATAAACTCAAAATGGATAAGAGATTTAAACATAAGCCATGATGCCATAAAACACAGAGGAAAACAAAGGCAATAAAATTTCAGACATCCCACGCAGCAATATTTTCACTGATATATCCTCTTGGGTACAGGTGGCAAACACAAGGCCCACGTGCTGAATCTGGCCCTCCACCTTGTTTCTACCTCGCAGCAGCACCAAGCTCCTTGCCCCTAGTTAAGAAGGAGTTACATTTATACAGTCCTAAAATTACATTCAACCCTTTGAAGGCAACTGCAAGGCTGATGTGGCACCCAGTGTAAATGAGTTTGACACCCCTGCTAGAGGGCAAGGGCAATAAAGGAAAGACTAAAAAAATGGCACCACATCAAATTAAAAAGTTTCTGTACAGTTAAAGAAAACATCACCAAAATAAAAAGGGAACCAACTGTATGGGAAAATGTATTTGCCAAAAATACATTGGACAAAGGTTTGATCTCCAAAATATATTTTAAAAAAAACTCATACAACTAAATGCCAGGAAAACAAACAACCCAATTAAAAAATGGGCAAAGGACCTGAACAGGCACTTCTCCAGGGAGGACACACAGAGGGCACATAGACATATAAAAGGATGCTCAACATCATTAGCCAACAGAGAGATGAATATTAAACCCACAGTGAGATACCACTTCACACTGGTCAGAATGGCCATCATAAACAAATCCCCAAACAAGTGCTGGTGAGAATGTGGGGAAAAGGGACCCCTAGTGCACTATTAGTGGGAATGCAGACTGGTGCAGACACTGTGGAAAACAGTGTGGAATTTCCTCAGAAAACTAAGGATGGAACTGCCTTTTGATCAAGTGATTCCACTTCTGGGATTATACACTAAGAACCCTGAAACACCAATCCAAAAGAACCTATGCACCCCTATGTTCATAGCAGCACAATTTACAACAGCCATAAAGTGCTGAAAATAGCCTAAGTCCCCGTCAGTAAATGAGTGGATAAAAAAACCAGTGGTTCCAGAGCGGAGGAGCAAGGGGAGTAGGGGAGAAAGAATGGAAAGGGTCTAATCAAGGAGCAGGTGTAAATGACCCATGGACACAGACAACAGGGTGGGGATTGACTGTGGGAGCAGGGCAGTGGGGAGCGATGAGGGAAAATTGAACAATAAAAAATATAAACCACATGTTGTTGGAATTATATAAATAATTATGTAATTATTTAATTCTTTATATAATTTATATGTATTCTATAGAAATTATAGTAAAATGCATATTTTATTCACATTACCTTAATTTTCTAGTGAATTCGGGTGAAAAAGAAAAACAAACAAAAAATTAAGGCAGTTTTTTATTCAGATGAAAAATACGGTGTTCATTAACCCTAAGCCAAATGCATTACTTTGTGGAGTCAGTTCTGTAATTATGACCCACAGTTACAAACTCTAAGAAAGTTAACAAGCACTTCTTCTTATACTTGCTCTTCCCAACCAACCATGTGTAAAGCTGTCTCAGATGCATGGTCTTAAATATCGTTGCCTGTCATCATCTCCACTCATTAGTGGCTCTGGGACAGGTGCTCTAAGTTAAATAGTAAATAAATAATGAAATAATTCAAAGTAGACTTGACCCTTCTCACAGAACCTTACACCAGAGTATCTATGGAAGTAACAGCTTTAAGGTGCCTAAATTAACCCTTTATTAGAATATTAAGTTCCAGCCTCCAAACTAAAGTTATTTACATCAGAGCCACTTGCTTCAAGACTTTACTCCTTCAAGACTTCTTTGCAAAACATGTTTTTATCTGCCCCCTATTCCTTTTATTCTGTTTTTTGCTGTTTCCTTCCCAACTCTCTTACAATTCCTCCATGTACTTCACAAAAACACATTAAGAGCTCAAAGTCTATAACTTATTTATTTACCTTATAATTTCAATAACAGAGACCACAAAATAAGATTAGTTTCAAATTAATATACATACATATATACACATATATACACATACATGCATGTGTGCATCCCTATGGTGCTGTATTTTAAAAATAGTTGCTTGGATAGCTATATTATTGTCCTATGAAGTAAGAAAGTACTTGGAAATCTTGAAAATTGTCCTTAATCCCATATATGTATGTATGTGTATACACATCTGTGTATACACACACATATATTTATATGTATATATAATGGAATTTGTACAGTAAATTAAAATGTATATTATAGATTTTCTAACATTAATAACAACTATGTATGTTTATATATATGTGTATGTGTAGAGAAATTGTGATAATATAGTTAGCAATGTTTTAAGTTTGGTATCATATCACTAAATGTAATCACTATATTAAAACATATCACTTTTTGGGGGGTTATATTTTCTAATGGGATTGGAATTTAACATGTGTACTACTTTTTTTTCCACTTTGGAGTTGTTAAAGAAAAGTACTGTGCAAGTTGAACAGGTGAAGAAGACTTTATTCAAGACTGTAGCAGTAGGGGTCAAGATTATCACAATAAGGGAAAGAGATCAAATTCAAGTTTGCTGAAACAAAACACAGGGGAGTTTCTAAGGGCTGGGATAAGTTATAAAAACTACTGAAGGACAGGAGAGAGGTTAGTCAATGTGATTAGGCCTTCTGTGTTTGTTAATTAGTATTTATAGAAATCAAACTCCTACTTTCCCACAGAGCCTGGGAGATAGGAACCCTATCTTTCTTGATGATTATATTTCTAAAGGATGGCTCCTAGAGGTCACTGAGAAAGATATCCCTGGGTTTAAAACTGGCAAGAGACTGGAAAAGATTTACTTCTGAAAAGACAAGGGAAATAGTAACAATTGCAAACTTTTGAAAGTAAATTCTTGCCCTGGCTGGTATAGCTCAGTGGAGTGAGCACAGGCCTGTGAACCAAGGAATCACAGTTCAATTCCCAGTCAGGGCACATGCCTGGGTTGTGGGCCAGTTCCCAGCAAGGGACGCATGAGAGGCAACCATACATTGATATTTCTCTCCCTCTCTCCCTCTCTCCTTCCCTTCCCCTCTAAAGATAAATAAATAAAATGTTAAAAAAAAAGAAAGTAAATTCTTTAAGAGAAGGAAGATTAGGATCCTATGGTCAGAAATAAATCTGTCTAAAGTTTAGTCACCTTGAGGGAAAGTTAAGGGCAGCCCTCATGGTCAGAATATTAGCATAGCAGGGAATATTATATAGATTCAGCCTTCTCTCAAGTTGACCGGGACATACAAGTTCATGTGTGGTGTTACTAAAATATAGACATGATGAGTGTCTAAATAAAGCTAAAGTCAGGTTAGTCTCTTACGCAATTTATATCAGAAACCAGTGTTTTCCCCTTGCCCTTATCCCGTCCCTTTGAATTAAATAGTGTATGGGTACAGAACTTTCTGTAGCACATTTCAGCTCTAAAATACCACTTTAGAATCTGCACAAATTTGAGAGAAGAATTAAAAGACCCAACTCTATCTATAAAATGCCTTCTATTAGGATAATTTGTTTCCAAGGAAGTCAATATCATTCACAGTTTTACTATTGTCTTGTGGACTGAAAACTTGAGAGAATTCAGAGGGAAAATCCTGGACTCATGAAGGGTTTGTTTTTCCCCTTTCTGAGAGAGAGTTTTAAGTTATCCTCTCATCAAAGCATTGGGGGTTGAGGTGCTCAGGGCAGACACCTGTGGCTGGAAGCTGAGGTGATTCCTGGCTTTCTCTGAGCCAGATGGGTTTTGACTACCCTTTTCCCTAAAGTTCCTCAAATTCTTACTAACTGATAGTCACTGTGAAATTTGCAGAAATCTAGCCTTTCAATGTATCTTATGCCTTTCAAATTTGAGTTTTATTTCCCAGGGAAGATAATGTTTTTCCTGTTTCCCACAACATAAAACCCTTCACTTCATTAAAGAATTTAATAGAGTATTAAATCAATTAAATGGAGTTGTAGCATGTCAGTTTAAACTGTGTCATAATTATCTGACATTTTTTCTTTGATGTTTTTGATAATAATTTAGTGACAGGTTAACTGATAGCTTTATTTTTCTGCCATTTATGTGCTTTGTAGAAAGTATGTATTAAATCCTATTATGCAGAATGGAATACAAGCTGAGTAGAAAATTGAATTGTTTTGCAGATTACAAACTTTTAGTTGCATATTATAAATAACTTTTTATTTTACTTTACATTTCTTATTTGAACCTAACTGCAAATGAGGTCAATAATGAGTTTTTCTATAGACATAGTGAACTTTATTCCAATAAATAGCTTTAAAATATTTAATAACTTATAAAGTCATTCACACCCACACATAAAATTAATTTCAAAACAGTATTTTCATTCCTTATTTAAAATGGATATCTTAGTGATTTTTCAACCAGGCCTGACAGTTTTATATCACTTCCTACTTTATTAGCAGTGCTTTATGGACATGGAAGAAGACAATAATTAAGACTAAAATATTAGCCTACATGATTATCATATAAATCTTGAAAATATGTATATATAGATGTGATATAAAAATTGAGTGAATTTCCCATATTACAGGGTAAGGATTTAAAAATTCAAATCTTCAGAATACCTTCACAGTTCTCCTCCCACTCTTACATACTGCTGCTAAGTGTTAAAAAGAATTTGCCATTCCTACCACAAAAGGAAGCTCCATATTCTTCAACATGTGTTAGTCTTGTTCTAATACACACTCACACATTTAAACATGCAGTCATACAATTTTAATTTCTTATAGCCCAGTGGAAGAAAAGTATCAATAAATGCAAGATAGACCTAATATACATGTCCCTCCATCGTTACTCTATACACCACATGGAGAAGAGGGAACCTGAGTAGCAACGTGTAAGAGAAACGACCTTCCCGAAGTGACGTAGAAGAAAATCAAGTATTTGAGCATGCAGTGTCCTAGGAAATAAACCTATTTTATTATTTAAAGTGAGTGCTGTCAATTTTACTTTCAGTTAAGATGTAGAAAGCAGTAAGAAAATATCACATGTATTCTACAATGAGTAACACTGGGAAAATATCCCCAAACCATGAATTTTCTTAATTCCATCAGAGAGCCAAAGATTCGAGTCAGTAAGGCTAACCGAATTCTAAACAGTGACAAATTTCTCCAACAGCACATGAAACCAAAAAAACTGTTTCACATTTGTCAGAGCATGAACAAGATCTAGCCATATAAGCAGATAAGAATTCTGATATAATGTCAATAAATCACTAAAGGCTGATATTGAATGAGCACATCAGTTTAGAAAGAAACTGAACCTCAGACACAAGGGCAGTCCAGTCATTTGCAAATTCTTTATCATGGGCTCCCACTAGGTGCTCACAGGAAGGACTGGAAGGAAAATAGGAGACTGGGAAGAGTCATGGCACAGAATGTGACAGATTATTGATTATTCCTAGAGATCAGAAAAAAAAATACTACCCATGTCTGGAAACACTTTTTCATATGAAAGAAAGCCTTTAACGGCTGGAAGGACAGGACACACTATGGTTCTCAGGGGCCAAGCAAACAGCTATTGCTACTAGGAAAGGGTAGAAGGGAACCCGTTTGTCTATAAGCAACAGGTAGAAAAACCTCTTAGGCTTAGGAGATCTGCAACCATTTGGGGAGGGGTGGAAAAACTTCTCCCACTTAGGACCACCACAGACACAATGCAGAGTTAGGTTTCTAGAAAGGCAGACAAAAATGCTAAAAATAGGACATTTCAAAACCAACACTCAGTAAAAAGAGTTTGCTGGAATTTTTTGTTATTGTTGTTTTTTAATTTTACCTAGAGTTCTTCTTAGATCTCCTGTGTCCTTTCCCTTCTGTTTTTCCTTCCTTCCTTCCTTCCTTCCTTCCTTCCTTCCTTCCTTCCTTCCTTCCTTCCTTCCTTCTTCTTTTTCATTTTTGTCATTCTAGAACTCAAACTGCACAAATGCCATACTGTTTGATAGTGTCCCATAACTCTTGGATATTCTATTCTTTCATTTTTTCTTTTACTCTTTTTCTCTTTGTGTTTATGTGTAGGTAATTTCTATTTACTTATCTTCAAGTTCACGTTTCATCTGCTGTGCATGCTGATGATTTATTCTTTACTTCTAATAGTGTTTTTTTCCTAAAATTTTATGTGACCCTAATTAATAATTTCCATCATCCTCAAATATGCCTCATCTTTTCATGCACACCTGCCCAACTACTACTGTAAACCACTTAACATATTGGTAATTGTTATTGCATAGTTCCTGTCTGATAACTCCAATGTCTATGTTATCTCTCAGTCTCATTCATTATTTTTTAATTGTTATTTCAAAATGTCTTGCCTTTTGGGTTTCTTATATTTTTATATTGAATACCAGTTATCATGTAAAGAAGAAAATTGAAAATAAAGCATATAAAATTTACATCTAATAATAGACATATACCTTCTTCTGCCAGGACAGAGTGGAAGAATTGATTCAGTCTAATCATTTTAGGTTTTGTTGTTTCTAGTCATTTTGAATGCATGGAAGCCTTTTTGTTCCTCCAGCACTGGATTGATGCCACATGTCACCATCTGAAACCCAGGTTACTTAAAACTAGAGTCTGAGATGGGAATTTCTGAGTAGATGATTTATTGGACAGTTCTCTTGAAAAAGAAAATGAGTAAAGCTTGCTAATTTTGAAGAAAACGTAAATAAAGTATGGTGCAAAAAAATATTAGCCAAAGTATGACCCCAGGTGAGAATCTGGAGCTGCAAGACAAATGTTGTCTTACCCAGAGACAAGGCGAGTAAGTGCTTACATGATTAGCTAAAGGTCAGTAAGTGGGAAGAGGGCACAGCTTCTCAGGCATCTCCCATTGGGACAGTTTCCATTTTCTATGCTCAAACCTCTGGGGGATATAAAGTTGCAGCAGATTAGGAATATATACATCAACTGAATGATAAAAATCTAGATTGGCCCTGGCTGGGGTGTCTCAGTGGATCGAGTGCCAGACTGAGAACCAAAGGGTTGCTGATTTGATTCCAAGTCAGGGCACATGCCTGCATTATAGGCCAAGTCCCCATTTGGGAGTGTGCAAAAGGCAGCCACACATTGATGTTTCTCTCCTTCTTTTTCTCCCCATCTCCAAAAATAAATAAATAAAATATGTGTTTTTCTTTTTAAAGAATCTAGATTGACCACCCAGAGCATTTGACACACTCTGAACCAAATTCTATATTCTGTTATTTCAGTCAAATAGCAAAAGCCAGCTTATAGCTGGGGAATTAATAATATTAAGTCCAGGAACTAGCAGTAAAAGGTAAGAGCATTTTCACCAAGTGGCAAAGTGAAGCATGCATTAAGTAGTAACACTACACTTCTAAGTAGCAATTTCTTTTCCACACTAGCTTGAGAACAGATGTTCAAAATTTATTGGTTTTATTTTTGCCATAAATTTTATGTGTATGTATTCCTACTGTATGCTTACAGCTGGCAAACTAAAATTGAGTAGACACATTGGGTAATTACAAGCACATTAAATAGTGAGATAAGATTAAGACCTGAGTCCTAATATAGAAATGATTACTAACAAACTCTGTGACTTTAGGCAAATCACTTCTCTTAGCCATGGTTTATCTCTAAAGGGAAGATAAGAAAGACAACATATAATTTGAAGATTCAATTTGGCTCTGGGAGATTTTATTCAAGTTCAGAATATAGAGTATGCACCTTCTATATTGCTAATAGCAAAACAAAATGCAGATTACTCCCCATGCAAATTAACAGTGATTTGAAATCCATAATGAGAAATTCCAAAATTTGCTTAAGTAGTGGATTAATTTGCACCTGCCTTTAAGAAAACTTTACTGCAAGAGGAATATACATCCCTTAGAAAAAGAAAGAAAACTGGTTAAAATTGGGTGAGGAATGGAGTGATTAAGATCAGGTTAAATCCACATGTAATTATTTTTAAATGCCTTTACTTTTTCTGAATATGCTAATGTTTCACTTTTTCAATTGACAGAAGAAGTGCAAATTTAGAGATTTATAAAAATCTTATATACAATTCAGAGATGGAAAGATCCTTAGTTTCTTACTTAATTCTCTAATATTACAAATGAGGACATTAAAGTAAAAAAGTATTAAGGATGTCCGTGGCTGGTGTGGCTCAGTGGTTGAGTCCAGCCTGGAATCAAAGGGTCACAGGTTTGATTCCCAGGCTAGGACACATGTCTGGGTTTGGGGCTAGGTCTCCAGTAGAGGGTGCACAAGAGGCAACCATACATTGATGTTTCTCTCCCTCTCTTTCTTCTTCCTCCCCCTCTCTAAAAAATAACTAAATAATATCTTTTTAAAAAAGTGTTAAGGATGGAATGGGTGGGGGCCTTGATCAGAACTGGAAGTGTTCTTCAGCACAGTGCTGCAATTAAAGGTGTCTGTTATATGTTTTTCCAGAAAAAATGGTATGAGTTTATCATTAACCACTTTGGATTTCTTTCACAATAAAGAAGCTCATTCTGGATAACTTGCACTATCGTTTTGTTCAACTTAATTTTTTACATTTTCCCAAGGTCATGGGTGGGATCTATATATGTGCTGTATTCTTTTTATCTATTGATGATATATTTGAGGAAGACCTAGGTAAAACCTTTGGTGGAAGATCAGGATAAAACAGCCCATTTTACAATAAATCCTTAAAGTCTATGCAATATTGGGAATACGTAAGCACTATTGTACTCTAGAGTAACAAAGTTTACATTAGTAGCAAACAGCAGACATTATGCGAGGCACAGGACATACACACGCTGTGATCTTTCCCCCTGGAAACCTGAGTATAAACACAGAACGGATTTTCTCTTCGCCCTCTGGATCCCACTTCAATTTCGACCTTTGCTATGACTCTGCTGTGCTTCAGACCTCTTCTTAGAAAGATTGTTTAACTTCCTTCATAATTATACCAAGTTTTAACAATATGAGTTTCAAGAGAGAAATTATTTTAAACCTTTATAAAACAACATCATAATCATAAAATTTATATGTTCATTCATTTGGTCAACAGTCATTCTATAAATTCTTATTCTTTATTGGGCACTCCATAGTGTGTACCAGGTATCTGGGACATTATTATCACTTTCTCCATTGTTAAAAATTTCTTATGTATCATTACCGCCATGAATGCATCCTAAAATTGCCTGGAAAGACTAAATATGAAAGGCTCCTATTTGAATATGAGGAGATCATGGCTATTTTTTCCCTGTTCCTACCTCACTGACATGTTTTTCTTAATTCCCGAAAGGTAAAATTGTTATATAAATAATATAAATACATGTCAGTTTAGTGTTTTCTTAGACAGGGTAAGGCAAGAGTAGGTTTACAGTTGTTTATATGGAAAATAACACAATAATTAATAAATAATAATACAAAAATAAACTGTTTTGTGTACTCACACTGTAAACCAACTTTTGGCACACCCTATATATTTATTTCCTTGTCCCATTTTTCTGACTATGGACTGCAATCTTGAACTATAATTTCTTGGAGGAGGAAGCCAGTGTTCAGAAAGTGTAAGTGATTTTCTAGAAGTTGCACAGTAAGTTAGTAGTGAAAGACATTACTAACCCAAGCCCCCTGTTTCTTAACTCAGGCTTATTTCTTCTCACGCCTGGGCTCAGTTTTGTCTACACTTAGAGAAGAATACTTAATAAAGTTCTGTTCTTGATAGTTAAAACTTCTGTCTCATTTATTCTTTGGCAAATTATTTCTTCTATTTATACTACCTTATGTTGTTTGCTATTTTTAATTGAGAAAAATATTACCTTGATTATTCATCAAAGTAGGCAAACTAGTAATGTTCAGTGACAGAGAGCAAAGCCAGGTAGAAGACTGTTATATCTGATATGTATAGTTTTAAGTATTTTGAGTGAAATATATTTACATGATTTCAGCAGGTGTAACAGTTATTTTAAAAAATTCATGCCCTTCAGTGTGATATTAGATTGAATATATGCACATGACAAAATATACCCTGGTGACTGCTAGAAAAATGTAAGAAAAATATGAGTGGCAAAATAATTATTACTTAAATCCAGTACACTTAGCCTGTAAACCCCTTGTTATTTTTTCATCATTTTTATTTTGTCATTAGACTCATGACTCACATTTGTTGAAATGTGAAGAATACACAAGGTTCAAAAAAGCAATGAAATGGAACCAGATGATGAATGGAATCTGAGTCCTTTATCAGGCTGACTTGGATGGATCATGTAGCTTCATGGATGGACAATTGCATGGCATATGAAAAAAGATGATATCAGCTTAAAAATATTAAAGATAATTCTGAATATTTTTTACCTTTGTACAGCCTAAAAATAAAGTCAGTCCTGAATGTTTTCTTTATTCTACAATGGAAGAGGTATCATTCAGTGTCTGTCTCTCATGCCTTTATTTTTATAAAAAATATCATTGTAGGCAGAATCAGATGTACAACCAATTATGTCATTCTTTCTTATTTAAAAATTCATAATTCTCACTGAAGAAAAAATTATTATAAAATATAAAGGTTGAGAACTATTGAGAATGTTTTAAGGTTCTTTGTAAATGAATGTTTTGGGTTAGAGTTATAATTACACAGATGTGCTCTCATTTTAAATAAAAATACTAATAATTCTTGAACATTTAGTACAAATCCATCATTTTTCAGAGGAGGAAACTAAGGTTGAGAGAGAATAACTAATTTTCTAGAAACTGGATGGTAAATTAGTAGGGCAAGACTAGACCAACCCAGGTTCCTTGTTTCTGAACTCAGGCTTATTTCTAACATGCTTATTTCTCAAATATTTTGAGCATTTTATGGGGATTCATTTATAGAATTAAAGAATATAGAGATCATTCTTCTTCATAATGATTATACTTTTAGTATTTGTTGATTAAAACTGTCACTGTATACAATATCATTAATAGCATTATTCCATAATTATGAATTAAAACAGATATGATTTGGACTCAAAGAGTACATTTTATAGGATATAAAAGCATATGAACATAAAATATAATATCACAACATTATATATTTTTGGCATTAAGTGCTAAAAACAAAGAATAGGAGAATGTAGGGGAAGGAATGGTTATGGAGTCTCAGGCACAGCTGCACCAAGAAGAATAGCATTTCAGCAGAAGCACAGAATCATACACCAGCAAAGTATAGTCGGGATCTGCATAGTATAAAATGTTAAGATGGGAAGCCAAACCAGAAGAGATTAAGCCGGTGAGATGCCAGGATCAGAATCTGAAGGGCTTTCAATGCCAAACATATAGTTTAGATTTCCATCCGAAGGCAAAGGGGAGAAACTTTAGAACTCTGAAGAGAGAGCGTATTTGGGTGTGAGAGCATTTCACTCATGGCAAAGAAGGGCAGATAGAAGGAAGATGAAACTAGAGAAATAAAGAGTATGATGAAAAGACTATTAAAAAGTTTCAAATAAGATATAGTTGAACATATAAAGTGCTAAAGCAGAAACTAGATACTTATAAGTTGATGGATTGAACAGCTATTAAAGATTTGGATCATATATTTATTTTTAAGGTAAGTAAAATAAAATCTACCAAATCAATGGCAAGTGAGATGAAATTTATTTGGCTATTATAAATATGGAATGTGGTTGTTCCTTAGACATCAATCAATTCCCAGGAAGAATATAGGATGATAAGAATGTAAAATATAGAATCTTTCAGGATGTTAACTCTTATGTGATGTATAGCAAAGGAGGAATTCAATTTTTTCCACTAAATAAGGAACACAGAAATCTGAAAATTGCTCATTGACTATCTATAGCAGAAATTTAACAAGAATATTTTTAGTAAGCTGATGAGCTCAAAATTTATTCTAAAATTAACAAATGATTAGGAAGTACTTACAGTGTAGACTTTGCACTCACACAGTTTTTGAGAAATATGTGATAATATTAGAAGTAATTTAATGTTAAAATGGCATTTTTTTTGTGGATGTAAAAAATTTGAATATATTATATGCAGGGAGAAGAAACAAATGTAGAGAAAGATATTTAATAAAATAAGAATGCTTTTTATTTTAAACAAAAATCAAAGATAAAAGATATAATTATTTATTTGATGTAAGTCTGAATATCATGTTCTCTGACTTGAATAGATGTTAGGGGGGTTGAAGATATAAAGTCAAAGGTAAACATGACTAAAATAAAGTGTTAATAACTGAAATCAGAAGAAAAGTTACATGAAAGAGATTAAGGCAAGTGTGATATTTTTAAAAGAATTAAAAGACTGAGGAATAAATGTCTTAGGGAAAGTGATAAAGAAGTAAATACATATAATAACACAATAACAATGATGATGTGAGATAATAAGACTCATTTTTTCCATGGTTTCTACCCAAGCTTGCTGTGATCCTGAGGATGCCCACATATAAGTGGGCAAATAAATGTTTCCAATAACATATTTAATTGGATATTCTTAAGCTCAAGCCAATTAAATATCATTTGTTATATTTTAGAAATGAAAACTTTAGTCATCCACAAATTAAGTCATTTCAAATTAAGAAGCCCAAAGTTAAATGTAAAACTCCTGGCACCATGCTTAATTGAATATTCTTATTAGGATTTCATTTTCATACAGATAATTAATTGCTGACTCAATGAATCAACTACCAGGAATTTTTTTCAAGTATCCAATGCATGTATGACATGGATCTTGAGGGCACTGTCCAGAATGGACCTACTGGTAGAAGGGATTTAAGGGAAAGGTAATGTGAGTGAAGGCATCACCATACAGGCCTAAGATGAAAATGATAAACCATTTATGTCATAGACACTGGTGATAGCCAAGCATATGGTACATTTTGGAGGAGTTAAAAATAAAACTGATTAAGTAAGAGTAGAATACGCATGGGTGGTTTTGAAAGTCAGTAACAGATTATATTTAAATTAGTTGAGATTAGGAAACCACTAAAATGGTTTGAAATACAGGGCTGGTAAATGTAGTAATGCTAGTGAATCTCCTCAATATTAAGGTAGAGGAAAATATGAAAGTAATTGACTTGAACACACAGGAAGATTAAAGTATTGGAATGAATTGGATATAGATGAAATTGCAAAGAGAACAAACAGCTGTGAGGAAAACACTATAAAAGAAACAGTTCCCCCTTTCCCTGTTTTAATCCTTTGGTACCAGAATCATGCCAAACCAATACAATATATAGAATTTCAACATATTGTTACCATATACTTCTAGTTGGCTTTTAGGGTTTTATAATAATACTGGCAAAAAAAAGGTCATAAATACTGTGGTGCCTTTAGTTTCGACAGGCTAAAATACCAGATTTTTCTCAGGAAATTTATATTAAGCACTTAAAATATTTTTCTAGGGTATTCAATAAAATCAGAGCTGTAATCTGTGATGAGACCAAATTACGTTCTCCACTTGGCTAAATTCAGACACACACTCGTATCGGTGTGATCTGTCACTGTCGGATCAGTCTTCGGGAGCGCCTTGGGCCTGACAGGAGCACATACTGTACCCCCGCTAGTCTCGCGTAACATGAATGCGGAAAAAACTGCTATGTCTAAACGCACTATTGATCTCTGCTTCTCAAAAAGTATCCAAAAGCATCCATAAAACCTGAATTAATAGTTTTCCTATCAAAAATGTAGTTTTCATTTAAAAGTCCCTAAGAGGCAAACTATTCAGGTTTTTCTCGAGTTAAATGTACTTTAAAATTAAAGAGGCAAATATTAGAGAACCTGACACATAAGGCAAATTTAAAGAATATCTTGTAGAGATGATATACCTGAGGGCAATATTTAACTAAAGTTGTCAAAAGGCCAGGATGATTCTCATGACAGATGGAAAGACTGGGCTCATAGTGAAAAGATTTGGTTTGTTAACCTGGATTTACCACCATACGACTGGCTTTCAATTAAATTCACTGGGTTTTGCTTTCCTTGTCAGTAAAATGGTGATAAAAGTAAAACAATACTAATATGCTAACACCGACAGGAATAACTGGCCGACATTTTGGTCTGTCTAACATGTGAGGACTTAACATTAGCTAGGTTCAAAATTAAGTTTTTAAATACATTATTTTCCTTAATCCTTATAAAGCCTAAAAAGGAAATATTCCAATTTTCATGCAGAGGGAATGCAAATTTCAGATGGGGAAACAGAACCCAGTGAATTATGCTTTTCTAAGTTATATTAGAAAAATATATACAAGATCAGAAGTGCTGTGAAGATTGTGCTTTGCTTTCCCCATCTACCTCAGAGTGACAACACAAAAATTACACTGAAGAATTTAAGAAATTCTTTGTATATTATGAAATATGTTACAGATTTAACAGACATTTCCATAAAATTATTAGGTTTTGCTGTACTGTAAATGTCTTAAGGGGAACATTGAGCCTAATGCATTCTTCTATTATCTCAGTACTTTTCATTAAAGGTCCTGACTAAATATTTGTTAAGTGAATGAAAGGAAAGAAGGAAGAGTAGCGCAGTAAGATGAACTAGATTGCTGAAGAAAGTAAGGAAAGTTAAGGGCAACTTTGAGGTTGTACCACATGAAATTGCCCTTTTGTGGAGAAAACATGGTTGATTCTATGCAACTTCAATATGGTTCCAGCTAATGCAAATAGCCCAGCAACATTTTACTTAACTTTTTAAAAATCTTAAGTTAAATTAGTTTATTTGACAAATCCATTTTCTTCAGTTGTTAATGGTGTGGAAATTTTCTTTCTCTGTGCAATATCCCAAAACACATGAGTTAAAATGATTACTTATTTCTCACAATTTTGTCTTAGACTCAAAACTTCCATTTCTTTTAAAATTCTGACTGTACACTAAACATTTTCTTTGTTTATCATACCTTGTAATACGCAGTTTTAAGAGAAAACAAAACCCAGAACAGTTGACACATCAACAATCTGCCTGAAATTCCCTTCAATCAAGCACACAAGTTCCTAATACACATTTTATAATCTCAGTTAACAGTTAACTGATGATATTTTTACCATTTTTCTGCCACTGCATGGCATGGGTCTCCATTTCTATTACCTCCAACTGCAACTTTCTTATTGCCCTTCTAGACTCCACTGACAAATTTTTTGCTGCCCTACTACCTCCATTCCTGCATAATACCAAAGTCAATACCGTATTTTTTAGGTTTCTGTAAAGGCAGTACCCTACATTTGATTTAGAGTGTTCTCATTATCTATTTTGATATAATAAGCTATCCAAAATCTGCTTAGGGCCACAAGAATTATTTTCATAATTCTGCAGATGCCCTTGTGGGTTTCCCCAATGAATTCTCCCAGACTCCCTCATGTGGCCTCAATTTTTTTTCCGTGTGGCCCCTCATTCTCCAAGCATTTAGAAATAATTTCTTTATATCATGGTGGGCTCATGATTCTAAGAGGGACACTTGGAAGCTGCAAGACCTCTTAAATTTTAGCCTCTAAGTTCCACAGCCCAAATTTATCTGCATTCTACTTTCTAAAGCAAGCTAACAGCCAGTCCACATTCAAGGTTAGGGAAATAGACTCTACTTACCAATGGGATAAGAATTAGAGTAACATTGTACACATTGCTGAAGCATTTGCAGCATCACATGCATTGTTGGCGCTATCTTTGCAAATAATCACCTGGGAATGTCAACTCAAATACAATCTCCTATTAAAAAACAAAATTCAACTGAGTAAATTTGAAGAGCCAGTTGGTATTATTAAGCAATTCATGAGTTGGGCAGCATCCCATCTAGCAACTAGAAGGGTACTCTGAAGGGTTGTACAAAATGGAAGGTTTTTATAGGAAGAAGGGTAAGAAAGAGAGCTATTAACAAAAGTAAAAAAAAAAAAAAAAAGATTAATTTTTAGACCAGGACATCTCCTTTTGAGGGGAAGGGAATGGCAAGGTTTTTTATCATGCAGATTACCTCCTCCTCTTATGGGGGATTCATAGGGCTGATTTGACAGATTAACTCATTACTGTTTACCAGAAAAGTTCAAAGTGGTTGATGTAGATTATATTTCTGGAAGAGGAAGCAACAGCAATTACATGAGGTATTAAATCTAGGATTTAGCACAAAGTGATGCCACTTTGGACCTGTGGGTTTCTCTTTAACACTTCAATAGTTTCTCCAATCTATTTGTTATATATCTAAAGTGAATCCAGAGATTAGACATTTATTGGAATTAATGATGTTATTTGCAAATAGTTTCCAAACACCATTTGCTACGCTTTTATACAAACTTTACATTTTAGTAAACAACAGTAGTTTTTAAATAATATAAAATACAAATATCTGGTTTTAATTCCTATTGTCATTTAAATTTTCCAAAACATTTCTATATTTTGGTAAATGTATTCTACTAACACAGATTCGTAAATAATAATTCATTGAGATAAGAGACTCTTTACTGCTGTGTATATGTGAGGCAAATATATGAAGCTGAAAATACAGACATTTTTATCTAAAAAGTAAATAATTTTAATAAAAAATATGAATGTTATTTGTGTTGGAGCACATGACTATTGATTTTTGGTGATTGATATACATATATAACACAATAATTTATGCCTTTTCGTTATATATAAACATACATGCATTTAGTAGACATATATACATATGTGTGTATATATACACATATATACACTTGACAGGACTTTATGAAAATAATGAATTAAATAACATATCATTATTTAGTGAGATTTGAAGCAATTATAGATCCTGCACTGCATTAATATTTGACTGCATTTTTAATGTATGCTTAGTGACAATATTATAATGGTAAATGCATTTAATAATATGTTATCACTGCTTTATAAAGAAATGCTTTTGTGATGTTCACTTGCTAACAAAGATGTTATGTTTACAAGCTTTATGTTCTGAATAAGCTCTTTTCTCCATCTCCAAACATTTTAATATAGTTTAGACCATTATCATTTCTCTGTCTGCCTTCTCGCTGACATTCAAAAGAGGCTTATTTTCCTCAGATCCATCTACATTGCAAAGTAGTAAATGATTTATTCCACTAGATTTCATAGGGGATACTGATCCAGAGATAAGTTTTAATATTTGTAGAGATATTTATATCTTCTGATAGAGATATGCCTGAGAATTTACATATAGCAAAACATTATTTTAATATGCATTAGTTTTTATACTTATTTTCAAGTTCTAATTAGATATTCCATTGGCATTTTATTTTCAGTTTTCAAGAAATATAAGTAAATACAATAAAAATTAGCAAAATTAGGTATAAAATTTAGTGAGTTTTACAAATGTATAGTCATGTAACCATGAACAAAATTATGAATGAACATAGCTGTCACCTCAAAATTTTCCTCTTGTACTTTTCTTATCAATCTCTTCCTACCACCCTGGTTCTTGGCCACTGTTGATCTGCTGTTTGCCGGTTCAGTTTTATCAATTGTTTGGCGTTTTGTGACCCATGGTTTGTTTTGGATGGAAAAATACAGTGTGTATAGAGGCAACTAGTGAGAAACAAGATCACATCAAGAAGAATTTTAAGTGACAAGCTAAAATTTTTTATTTACCTTAAAGGCAATGAGGATCTATCAGTGGATCTTTAATAAGCAAGATTCTTTTTTATTTTACCACTCAGACGGCATTCTCTCCCTCTTACTCTTCCAAAAGAAGAGAAGAATGATCATCAATGACTATTGGCAGTTGCAAAAACAACAACAAAAGCCAGCTTCATGCTCAGGAGAGAACACTGCACCTCCTCCTCGTGGTTTCAGGTGCTCTACGCATTCAGAGAAACCCATTTAGTAACAATCTATAGACATGTGCCCATCAGTAAACGAATGGATCAAAAAACTATGGTACATTTACACAATGAAATTTTATGCAGCAGAAAGAAAGAAGGAGCTCCTACCCTTTGTGATAGCATGGATGGAACTGGAGAGCATTATGCTAAGTGAAATAAGTCAGGTGGTGAAAGACAAATACCATATGATCTCACCTTTAACAGGAACCTAAACAACAAAACAAACAAACAAGCAAAATATAACCAAAGACACTGAAATGGAGAACAGGCTGACAGTGGCCAGAGGGGAGAGGGGAGGGAATTTCAGGGGAAAAGGGGAAGAGTTTACAGGAACAAGTATAAAGGACATGTGGACAAAAACTAGGGAGGGCCGGGGGGGTGGACTGGGATGGGGGTACAAGGCAGAAAACTGTACTTGAACAACAATTAAAATAAAATAAAAATAAATTTAAAAAAGAAAGAAATGATGTCTGAAAGAATACACTTTAATAAACAAGATTCTTGGCACAATTTGTATCTTCAAATTTTTCAGGACGCAGTGGAGAAAATTCACTGAAGCAATGTGAAACTGGAGGAAGACCATCAGAAGGCTGCTGCTATTGTTCAGATGTGGTGTGATGAGACCCAAACTAAGTCAGTAATAGAACAAAAGGAGTAGTGGGCACAGAGCTGGGAGAGATTTAGCAGGCTGTTCTAAATTTCTCTAAAAACTGGAGAATTACTGGATGTCAATGGTGTAAATATGTGCATTAATAAAAGATGATGTCCAGTGTTTTATCTTTAGAAACTGGATAGATAGTAGAGCTTTTAACCACCCTCCATGCCTGGGGTGGGGGTGGGAAGTAAACAGAGAAATAAGATAGAGTATAGAAAAAGGGAAATGGAGTTAAGCTTGATCATATTTAGTTTGAAGTATCTGCGAAATATTCAGTTAAACATGTCTAACCATTTCCAAAACCAAGAATAATGTCCAGATTAAGATTATGAATTTGAAGTCATAATATATATTGTAAATAATGTGATTTGCAGTCCCATTCTGCCAACAAAATTTGAACAAAATGTATTTTGTCTCCTATATTTTCCCTTGAAGTTAGAAATGTTTTCTTTTTGTAATATATGTATTCTATCCATTTCTATTTGCATTTATCTTTTTCAAGACTTATTTCCTACATATACAACTATAATAACTTCCTAACTGCCCTGCCTATCTTAAATTCCCCATCGGACACAACTTAAATACTGTTTTCACATGTTTTATCCTTGTGTTTCTGTTTTCCTAAAAGGCTCTTATTCTAACCATTATTTGTGAAATCCATATTTACCTTACAAGATCCAATTCTAAATCATTTAATTTTCATTTAATCCCTTTCTGATTTTATTTCCCAACACAACCACATGCAGTTTCCACTTTCTTTATGTCTCTATGCAATTTTAAAAATTATATTGCTTATTTTGCACCACTTATACTTAGATTTTTGCCTATTTCATGAATTCTCTTTATTATATTGTGAAGTTTTCAAGTATATGGTTTGGGCTTTCTTCATTATGTTTACAAATGGAGCACAGAAATGCTGCTTTACATGTAAGTCACTCAGAAAAAGTCATCAGTAAACACTGACAGAAATATTTTATCTATTTTACATACAGACCCAATGTAAGTGGTCTTATATGGCACCCTAGTTGAGAACATCAATTATCTTTTAAAGTGATTATTTACATTTAAAACACTTGGAAATGATAACTACTTAATAGATATCAAGGGGAAAATAAGAATTCTTAATCCTGAATATTTATTTAAAAACTAAACAAGAAATGGAACATGTAGGCCCATAAAATATTGACTTATTAGTCCTTTATAGACATTTATATTCTCAAATGACATAGTAGAAACCAAGATTTTAAATTTTACCTTTGGTGATTATCAAGCTAATTCCCATGCCCTAATTCAGTTAACTATTATAGTAACTTGAACTATGGATAATTTTGTATATAGTAACTTGGACTATAGATAACTTATACTACATAAATAGTTTTCTCATGACTAAAAAAAATCAAAGTTAAATTATGGATAACTTTTTTCTAAAAACTTCTGATTCAGAATTGCAATTCCATAGGGTATTTGATTTTCCTTGCTTGACCTATTTCAATTAGCATAATACACTCTACTCCAGATCCATCCATGTTGGAAATGGCAAGATTTCATTCTTTTTTGTTTCTGTGTAATATTCCATTCTCTCTCTCTCTCTCTCTCTCTCTCTCTCTCTCTCTACTTCATATGTTTCTCTACTGATGAACACCTAAATTGCTTCCACATCTTGACTATTGTAAATAATGCTGCAATGAACATAGAGATGCATGTATTTTTTCAATTTAGCGTTCTTATTTTCATTGGATAAATACCCAGAAATGCAATAGCTAGGTCGTATGTGGAGTCTAAAAACAAAACAAAACAAACAACAACAAAAAAAAAAACAGACTCACAGAAACAGAAACCAAAGGGATGGTTATCAGAAGGGAGAAGTTAGGGGGATGGGTGAAAAGGAGAAGGGCAATATACTCAATAATTTGTAGTAAGTTTACACAATGACAGATGGTTTCTAGGAGGTTAGTAGGGTAATCACACTATAAAGTGTAAAAATGTTGAGTCACTATATTGTATACCTGAAACTAATATAACCAGTATATACAAGATTATGTACCAACTATACTTAAATAAAATATTTTTTAAAAAATTGCAATTTCAGGAGTGCAAACAATGGAAAACAGCTCATTTCAAATGCTATTGATACTGTCCAGAATGGTTTTTAGACTTACGTTATGTTAGAAATTCTTTTGGTCATTAAAGATGATCATTCTCAGTATTTCACAATATGTGTTAAATAATTAAAGATATGAAAATTAAGTTTATCTGAGAAATCAGAAACAAACATCTGTCCTAAATCACTGATGTACTATTTTGCCTAGAGATCTGAAGATAGGAAACAAAGATAACTTTTTATAATCTAGGATGTTCATTAATTGTTAGATATCTAAATGAGCTATGCAAACAACAATAAGATCCATTTAAATGTTTATGGTAAAATACAAATTATGAAGTTTAGAATGTTAGGGAAATGGTAAGATTGAACTAGTTATATAGGATGGCAGGGACAGGATGGAAGAATGAAATAGAAAAAAACAATAAAAATGCCAAATGTCAAGTATTCCAAACAAATATTGGAAATCGAAGTTAAGTCTCTGCTTCACTTATTTCACTTAGCATCATACACTCTACATCCATCCATGTTGGAGATGCTCTAATATAAAAGCTCTAATATACAAAGTAATGTTTTTTCATGAAAAATGTTCAATATTTTTATTTTTAGTAATATGCAAAGGCAATTATTATACCTGCTTTAATTACTATGAAAAATTACAGTTTCTGTACATTTCTAATTACAGATGAAGACAATATCTTTATGTAATGGCTTCTTTCTCCATTTGAAAAATGGCCTGAGACTATGGCTGAATGCAGATTGAAAGAACAGCTGTAAATCTTATAGCAAAAGCTAATACATAAACCTTAAAGGTTTATTTAGCCTAACTTCTTAATGCTTGTGCTAAATTCAGGGACAGAGAAAAAATATTTTTACCCATAAAGATAATAGGCTTTCCCTGTCCTTTCATTGCATAAAAAATGTTGGGTAGAAACATTGCTTTACTGCTGCAGATATGATAATAAGCCCTAGAATTTCTGTGTCTGAAATTTTTTCAGCTGTTATCTGAAAATTTTTAAATAACTAAAACTAATACAATGGATAACTTCACATTTTCATAGTGTCAAGTAATGTTCATAGAGTTTGAATTAATTAATACCTAGTATTAATTATGTTTTGGATTTTTATACTATCTCAGCAACTTTCCTATAATGTATACTGTTCAATTTATTTATCTTTCATTGTTTAATAGAACCATATCTCACTTTACCAAGACTCTGTGCCTCAAAAATATATTATTGCCCACTTCATCAGAGTAGCCATGACTGTCTTTGGGCTCTTACAGAAAGCCAGATATCCTCCTGGCTGTGCCCCTAATTACCACCAGATCATCCTGTCTGCATATGCCCATTCCAATGTCTGTTAAATGAAATTCTTAAGAATTAAACTTCATTTATTTTTAATATGGCATTATTATTTAGGTAACGTAATCGATGTATTTTTTCATGACATAAATAAGCTACCTTCATAAAAATTTTGTGAGATAAAAGGGAAAAAGGGGCACTGAAATAGAATTTATCAAAGAGATTGTCTGTGGATATTCTTTTACTATTATTCAGTAGTGTTTGTGAAAAACTTTAAATATTGTTTTAAAATGTCAAGAGATTTAGGTTGTATGTTTTATGATACCCCTGATTATGTCTGCCGATAAGAACATCGCTTCTAAGATTGCTTTATGAAATCAGAGACAAGCTGAAAATCTGCGTGCACTTTAAATATAATTATTCCTGTTAATTTGGTTTGGCAGGTAGAATATAGGAGTAGAAGAGAATAGATATAGGTTCAACTTCTGCCTCTTTATTTCTTGTTTTCTCTTTGGAAAATTGTCAGATTAAGAGAAAAGTGACAAAGGCAATGAAGAGAGTTCTCATATAGCCTTCATTCAATATCCCCACATATGATTCTCTTACATAATTACAGCATAATTTTCAAAATTAAGAAATTAAGTGGTACATTGCTATTAATTATTCCAATGGCTTTATACAGATTTCTCTATTTTTTCCACTAATGTATTTTTTCCTTTCCTGTTGTCAAATACAGGATCTCACGTTGTATGTAGATCCTAGTCTCCTGGACCTATTACAGTTTCTCAGACTTCCTATTTTCATAAGCTTGTAAGTTTGAAGTGTACTGACTATGTATTTTGTAGAATGCTTTTCAATTTTTGTGTGTGATGTCTTTTTATTATACTCGGTTATATATTTGGGGAAAATTACCACAGAAGCAATATGCTCTTGTCATCACATTGTATTAGAGTATACATGATGTCATGATAATATAATACTGGTTTATATAATACTTGATTATTTGGTTAAGATAGTGTTGCCAGTTTTCTTGATTCTAAATTTGCTATTTTCCCTTTTTATATTCTGTTCTTTCAAAGTGAGTAATAAGTCTAACCTATATTCAACAAGAAATAAATCATATTCCACCTTAGGAGGAAGATGTTTCTTTAGTATTATTTAAAATTCTTCTCTATGGAAGATTTGTCTGTTTTCCCTCACGGATTAATTGATTGAATTTTTTTTTATATCAGTATAGATCCACCAGTATTTATTTTATACTTTGGACTATAAATCAACACTGTGTTATTTATTCTAGATTGCTCTAGTTTGGGACATTGGAAATTCTTTCATACTGGTTCCTATGACCCTTGATAAGAAATATTTTTTTAAATTACTTTTTATTTCTTACTTTATGGTAATACAAAATACTATAGTCTCATCGTGTATTTTTCCTAATCTAATCTTAGTATCAGCTATTTCTCCTGGGTCCAGTTCTGCTTTTAAATATTATTAAATCATTTAACCACTTTATATCTTCATTATTTCCTTTGTTAAATGAACATATTATAACAAAATTCAGTGGTCTTTAATTTTGTATAGGTCATAGGCCTTTGGGACAAATCCACTAAATATATGTAATCTCTCCTCAGAGAAGTACAAATACATATATAAAACAATATTGTTTAAAAAATTTCAGAGAAGTTAATTAAACTTTAAAGGCTGTTGATAGATATTCTATAAGGATCTTTACAAAAGAAAGCCTGATGTTATAACTCTAAAATTCACTGATTATAAAGTAATTTTCTCCTAGAATGAGTAAGTTGTTCTCTAAATTCATACAAGGTAATACTGCTTCACTGATAAGAAGGGTTGTCTTTATCAATCTGTGCCTTCAGACAATTTACATAATTTCTGTAAGCCTTGATTTTCCCATTTTTAAATGTGGTTAATAATCCACACTTGAAAGAAATGTTGCAAAGTTTAGCTGAGGAGGAGTACACAAAATGCTTTGGAGAGACACAGGCCCACGAGGACACTCGTGGGACTGGGCATTGCTGTTGTTGCTATTGTACTTGCATTGCACATCCCAGTTTTGTCATCTTAAATGATTTACTTAGTGTTTGATTTGATCCTCCTCTCCATGATATTTTTTTTTTTCAAATTTGAAACCAGATACTAGAAATTTGTCAAAAATTTCTTTTTACAGTTGTTAGAGGACGAGGAAGTGATATGCTCTAAAACAACATCCTACCTGGCCCTGAAATCTACTACAGGAAAGGACACTGTGTGTGGTCCCCAGTGTACATTTAAGCTCTATGACCTGGGTTTCTCATTTATTAATAAGTATGTGTTATTGTTACTCACATCTAGTTTTTAAATGGTAGTTCCTTACACTGAGTTAAAATCAACTCCCTAATAAGTTCTATCTGTAGAGTCTTCCTTCTGGAATAAATAGTATAAAACAAATCTACCTGTTTTGCTACATGTAAACACTTTATAAGTAATGGTAATTTTTTTAAATACTGCTTTTATTTTCATGACAATAATTTGAAATTATGATGATATTATGATGAGTTTTAAGCAGGGCATTATTTAATTATCAAATGCCAGAAGCAGCTTATGGTTTATGAATCAAATATCAATTAGAGATAAAAATCATTCACAGTATTATTCATCTCTAAAGTGATAAATGCTACTTCAGAAATAATGAAGAGTCTATAATGTGTCAACTTGACTTAGTCATTGGGTCCCCAGACATTTGGTCAAATGTTATTCTGGTGTGTCTGTGAGAATGTTTAAAAGTGAGATTCACATTTGAATTGGTAGACTGAGTCAAGCAGATTGGCCTAATATGTTGGGCTTCTTCCAATCAGTTGAAGGCCTCACTGCAACTAAAAGGATGACCCTCTCATGAGCAAGAAGAAATCCCTCCTGCTTGACTGCCTTGAACATGGATACACACACACACACACATCTGTGTGTATATATATTCCTGTCTTAGGTCTTGAATGGAAATATTGGCTCTTTCTGGGTTTTGAGCCTTCCAACATTTGTAATAGAACTATACCATTGGCTTTCCTGGGTATTCAACTTGCCAACTTACCCTACATATCTTGGGACTTGCCAGCCCTCATAATTACATGAGAGCTTATAATAAATCTCTTATAATAAAACATTTTTATATTTATATAATTCATTGAATTATATAAATACATTGAATACATTGGGAGACTGTTCCTGGAGACTATGACTAACACACTATCTAAATCATTATTATCTAAATATTTCCTGGTTGATTAAAGGCAATTTTGGTGGTCTTATTCTAAATCTACATGAGAACTGAGTAAGCAAAACTATGAAGTGTATGTACCCACCGGTGTAGGCAACTGTGTCCTACAAGTCTTTGATATTCACTTGCTCTGTAACCTATCCCATTCTAAAAATAAACACAAACTACTTGTGTGTTGACTAAAGAAAAGCTGAATATGTCTAAGCAAATCTACACACAGAATCACACAGAGATATAAAAGCTCTACTCACTTGAGTTGTTATCAGATGCTACTTATTAAGGTAGGCTCAGAATAGACAATCAAGTAACAAAATTATGGAGATGTGGTGAGAAAGAGAAAATGTGATGAGCTTAAAATAATTACTAAGTTCTAGGATACAAGTGCCATCAAACAGGCTTTCTCATACGGAAACGTTTCTGGTGATTGTGAAAGTCATGCATTGATTTAAGATGAATTTCTGGTTTTAAAAATAGTATTTTCATTCTTTACAGAACTACTAATAGTTTTCTTACATTTTATAACAATCTTCACCTGGCTTTTAGTATATCCATATAATAAAATATTGTTTGTTAGTGAATGCTGAAACATTTTGCTAGCTCTGAATACGCTGGGAGACTAGTGAACTTTGCCAGTCCATAGTTATTAACTCTTAGCAAAAGATAAGAAACTTGGCCAAATATTTTATTTTAAACCTCCCCCCATATCAGTAGACACAATTTTTGCTTACATAAGGTAAGGATTTTCAAATATACTCTACTATTTTTCTCCAAGTTGTTTCATCCAATTTTGTTTGTACTGTCTATAAATAAATGCACAAGTTTCTCCTACTTCTAAAGTCACGATCTTTTCTTAGATACGGCTAACCACCCACCAGCTTTCATTAATCATTACAAGATAAGAGGATTTTTCTAGATGGTTTGACTTGCTTAGGGAAAGGACCATGCTTTCCTTCAAAGTTTGTTAATGATGCCCAATTTCTGAAATACGTTTACAGCAACATCCTCACTTTTTTTAATTTTATTTTTTTTTAATTTCAATTGTTCTTGTACAGTTTTCTGTCTTTTACTCCCATTCCAGCCCACCGCCCCAGCCCTCCCACCTCCCTCCCATTTCCACCCCCGCTAGTTTTTGTCCCTGACCTTTATACTTGTTGCTCCAAACCCTTCCCCTTTCCCCCTGAAATTCCCTCCCCTCTCCCCTCTGGTGACTATCAACCCCTTCTCAATTTCACAAGCATAATTTAACCAACATCATCACTTTTAACACCAGCAATGACATGCAACCTTCCAAATGTGCTGCTTTTTTAAAAAAATAAATTTTAATTTTTGAATTACAGTTGAAATATAATATTATATTAGTTTCAGGTGTACACCTAGGGATTAAACATTACATAACTTACTAAGTGGTCATCCTGATAAACCTCATACCCACCTGACACCATACACAGTTATTAGAATATTATCAAGTCTGTTCCCTATGCTGTACCTTCATCCCTGTGACTATTCTGTAACAACCGATTTGTACTTCTTAATCCCTTCACCTTTTTCACCCATGCCACCAAACCCCCTTTCATCTGGCAACTGTCAATATGTTCTCTGTGTCTATGAGTCTTTTTCTGTTCTGCTTCTTCATTTATTTTGTTTTTTAGATTCAATTGTTGATGGATATGTATTTGTCAAAGCTATCATTTAAAATTGAAGGACCTATAAAGAGTTTCCTAGAAAAGAAAAAACTAAAAGAGTCCATCACTACCAAACCAGCATTATATGAAATGTTAAAGGTTCTTTTTTAAGAAGAAGGAAAAAATGTTTAAAAAATAACAAAATGGCAATAAATACATATCCACCAGCAATTGTGCTTAAATTCCCATCTTACTTGGCCTCTTTAGAACAGACCCTTCTTCTTAAAACTCTCTATTCACTTCTACTCCCTTATGATTATTAAATAGCAGCATTTTCAAGCTCTTCTCCTTATACAGGGGGATTAGAGATCTCCTCGCTCTAAGATTTTTCAGTGGTTCTCAACAAGTTTTTTTAGAAGAAACATTATTTTTGAATATATTGAATTTAAAATGTACTCATTAATTTATTAATGGCTTTGGCACTTCCATTTTTCTTGTTGAATCTCCAAATTTTACCCAAGGATATAAAAGTTAAGCAATGATACAACTGCTAGTGGTACAGCATGATTATTATGTGCTTAAGTGCTAGATGATATTTTCACAGTGTGTCATTCTGAATTCATGTGTATGATTGCTCATATACTGCACAACTTTACTAAGGTTGTATTTGATCAACTGGTTTGTGTTCGTACCTGGCTTGTCAAGTATTTGTTAATCCTCCTGTGATATCAGAACAATAACTAATAGTTTCCGGTATTAACTAAACAGTGCTACCACAGATGTAATTAAAGTATAAACACCAGATGTTTTAACTAAGCTACACAGTCATATGCACATGATTTTAACATCAAGCTTTTAACAATCTTAAACATAACATAATAATCCCATGCAAGACTAATTGGAAAGTATATGGATCAAGTTCTGATGACACTTAGATAAGACTTACTGACTCCCAAAGAAAACCCCACAGGGTAGCAATTCCCGGGTGAATTCACCATAGTTCAGCCTCAAGCCATGCGGTTTTCAGGATGAGAAATCTGATTTGTTGTGACTCCAGAGAGGAGTTGTCTTTGCTGAAGGGCAGACATTAACTTCTCTCACAGGGACTAAAGTACAAAGGCTAGAAAATGAATATGTTAATTTGCACTGAGAATTATAAATTCAAAAGGGGGGTGCAGGAGTCATCTAACCACTGCTTAGATAAATAGATGGGAGATAAAAATTTAATAGGCAGACTGCTTAGTGAGCCAACATTCAGAATGAAAGGATTATTTTTCATTTTAATGTTTAATACCACCAGCTAAGGATAGTTGGCTACATTTGTCTGAGCAATAGAGATATAAGTACCAGACACAAGTAAAATATTTGGACCAAATGTATCTTCCCTGGATAATAATTAGCCGAGAGCTTCCGAGTCCCACTCCTTTTTCTGCATTTCCAAGTGTTCGCCTATCCACCACGTCTCTCTTTCTTTAGGAAGACCTGCGAGACTTGGAACCTTTTTAAGATAAATTTCACATTGTCTTGTTTGGGTAATTTATACATTGGTTTAATTATTTAGTTCTAAGGTAACTTATTTTAAGATCCTTGATATCGCAATGTTTTTCAAACTGTTTTTAAATGAATGCAGACACATGATTCTATCCACCCCCAGCTTCTATGAGTCCCCAATAAGTTTAGAATATAACTTCAGAACAAATCCCTTTCTTAGTGTTTTCATAAATTTTCAAATATAAGCATCCTGTCTGTATAGAATTTAGGTGTTATTTAAATTTAAAATACCTGGAATCTAACTAATCTTTTTTTTTTCCAAAAAAAGGGTTATTTCTCCTGTCTTAATTTTATAAGTATTATCATGCATTCCTTCTCTCAGTTAATGGAAAGGTATATTAAAATTTTCATCAAATAACACACTTGGGGCAGCGTGTTTTTTCTCCTATAGCCTTTCTCATGGACCCCACCCACTCTATAATGCACCTATGGGCTTTCTGAATTGTCAAGAAACTTATTGCCCAAGGAAACACAGCCTTCTAAATTGTGGTCTTTCTGACTCCAATGATCGTTATTATTTTATGTCATCAGTCCTCTTGCTGCCATCCCTACCTAACCAATCACCTAACCTGGATGCTTCAAAACGATCCTCAACTGCGCATGTTCCCTCATCACCCTTATCTTGTAAGTCCTCAGTTCTGTTTCTACTCTTAACTCTTTACTTGCCTATCCCCATTGCTATTGCTTTGTTATACAAGGGGGAACCCCCCAAAATGGAATTTATTTATAAAAATTGTGTGTTTATTGTTAAATGTTTAAACTTCAGTCATGTTCAAAGAACTCTCCACCTATCATGACTTTTCCACAGCTCAAAACAGTTTTGAACTTGTTGATTTTGATGCCTTTTATTGCCTCTGCCATTTTTGTCTCACTTCTTCCACATGGCAGAACATTTCCTCTTGAGGGCTTTTTTCGTGCAGGGAAGCAAAAATAAAAGTGGGGCTCAGGGGTCATGCCATTTTGGTTAAAACTGCTGAATGCTCAGTGCAGTGTGAACAGGTGCATTTATAGATCACCGTCATGAAATGGGTAAACATGTTAAAACAATCTTCAAAAAATATGCGCTGAAGTTGAACGCAGCCTCTCACAACAGCACCAGCTGGTACCCTGACACGGATGGGTTCCCAGAACACTCACTTAGTGGGGGAAGCCTGCACTACAAGGGACCTGCCCACCAGAAGATAATTCTGGGTTTGGGGGGTCCCCCTCAAACTTTTCATCATCTTCTACTTAGATTCTAATATTATTATCCTACCTTAAGTCATTTTCTATACTGTGAAGAGCTAGTACTCAGCCACCTCAAATTAAATATGATCTTGTCATATTCTTGCTTAACCTGTCAAAGGGTTTCATGCTGCACCATGGGATAGATATTTAGGGTGGCAAATATTTCCCTTCACTTTCTTCTATCTGTGTTAATGTTACCATTCTCTTTTTATCCAAACATTCTGCACTTTCTTCCAAGTTCTCTCTAACAACTCCAAACTTTGTACATACATCTCTCTTCTACTACAACCGTTTCCACTTTTGCAAAAATTAATTATTAATAATCAAAAATACATTTAATGAATGAGTGAACTTTGCCATGCAGTATGCTAAGAGTTTTACATGGATTATCAATTTTTATTTACAAGTAACCCTGAGAGTTTTTGTGATTATTATTCTAATTTTACAGATTAAGAAATTATGACTCAGAGACAATCACTTGCCTGAAGTCTTGTAGCTGGTAATTTATACAACAGAGTCTAATCCAGACAGAAGAGTTTACACTTTCAATCACTACAGAAAACATAACATACTAATCACTTCAAGACAGAGAACTCACAAGAATTAAATATTGGATTTCGAACATTGTAATTGAAATTCAGATAAAATGAAAAAATGTGCAAAATGAGAAAGAGCAAAGATGTGGATTATTTATAAAAATAGTAAGAATAATGAATATGTATATTCTACAGAAATAATGCTTAATATGATTAATAATGGCTTTATTATGCCAAAGAAGATACAGGCATCATGAAAGGCATATCACTATTTCTTACAGTTTTAAAATTCAGCTGAACTTTTCCTCATTCATGATATTAAGAGAACCATGAAAATGCAGTAAGATACATAACCTTTCAGAAATTATCAGGGCATAGAAAGTAAATTAAAAAAGACATTTTTGATATTTCTTAGTGAAATCCCATACACTTATTTATGACTGAATAAAATCTTGAATACTTTCTCTAAAACATAATGGTATTTATTTTTATATATTACAGGGCACTTGCAAATTAGTGTTGTCCCACTTGCCCAAGACCTTGGAGAAATTCAGGGTCTGAGATTCAGAAGCTATTTGCCATTCACCAAGTCACATACATTACTGGTTATATTCATTTGTGATTTAAGAGTGCATTAGGGACCAAATCTTATTTATCACAATTTATATTTAAATACCCATTGTGAGCCTCAGTTTCTCTCGTTACAGAGTAGATGGAAATAGCAATGAAAGAATGGAAAAGTGGATACTTCTGATTCTTGGCAGCTGCATTCACTTGCTATTCCAGGTTCCCTCAGGTACCCATGGAGGCCCACTCAGGTCTGTCCCCCAGGGGCCACATAAGCCATGTTTGTGGTTGTTTCTGGGACCTTGGAATTGCTATGACTGTATCTGTTCCACTTGTCTCTTTATATCTGATTAGATTTTTATACTATTTCTTTCTGTCTTTGAGTTTTTGTCTTGCTCTCAGGTTTCTAACCAATTCCTGGCCTGGCTATTTGTTTTTTGTATAAGGTTTTAGATAGACCACCTGATCCTGTCTATCATCTGACCTGCCTCCATTACCTGTGTGATCTGTTTCCCCTTTCCTTGTCCTCACAGCTGCACAATCACATGATTTTTCCCTCTCTGCACACACAGAGAGTTCATTTGGAAATGTGAATTTGAAATCACTATCCTCACTCTGATAAAGCAATATGGAATTTGAACATAAAAATTCATATCAGATCAACCCATTAAATCAACATATAGACAAAATCAGAGATACGGAGTCAACTTAGAATAGCTCCCATTCATTTAATTAGTAATTGTCTATAAAAAAGGTTTAATTAGAAACACTTTAAAGGTGTACCTCTACCCAGTTTTCAATGCCTACACCTTTCTTGTCTGTAAAGCTGATAAAAAGCTATAATGACATTCTTAGCCTTTAATGTTGTCAAGATGCCATGGAAAATTTTTAACGTAGGTAACATATTTGGCTGCAGTTATATGCTGGTACTAGGGCAGTCACACTGTAATCCATCTGGCTGCTTCCACAGGTAGACTGCCATCTGGGGCTACATATCCTGTACTAATCAGTGATGAAATGCTAGTGAAGTCTCCATGTCTGTTAGGGAGGAGTTTGGTCCGTATCTTCTTTAGATACTAGTTTGCTTACCTTTCCCTTATTAAAAAAAAAAAAACCTGAAGGATGTAAAACAGTTGTATTTATTGTTTCCTTGTTTGTGAAATTGATATTCCCAATGCTGTAGAAAGTTGGAAGTGAGGACTTGTGGGGATTGAGGGAAGTAGCCCTTCTCCCTGAATTATCCGCTTTCCTGGGAACAATTGTTTTCTTCCCAAATTTGGTCCCTGCTCACTTCCCATGCCCCTTTCCTACTAAAGCCTCCCCTCTTTGTTCCATTTTCTACCCCCACCCCCCACCTCCACTCTTCCTAGGTTCTGCTAACTTCTCCAGTTGAAATTTAATCACACATCAGTACATCAGTTTACTTCAGGCCCTTGCAATTTCTTACAAGTGTTTTCGCCTCCTGAATCTGCATCCACCTTCAGCTTTGATGCTATGAAGGCTGGTCCTCCACCCAGTGTGCTGGCTCTCCTGGAAGCAGGGCGATGAGCTTTGCCCACAACGGGAGTGAGAGACAAGGCCAGGCGTGGTGGAAAAGCCAACGTCTCCTCTTTGGTATGTGGTTGGGTTTATCTTACAGTAACTACAATTTAAAAACAGACCTCATTTTCTGAGAATTAATTTTCTCTTTTACCATCGTCCTTATTGATCTAGGTGAGAAATTCTACCTATTAACATAATGTTGATCCCGCTGCTGAAAAAATAGTAACCAGTAATCCTGACCTCATTTCATAAAATGAGCATTTCCCCCCTTGTCTGAATTATATTATATAACCTCCTCCATAGTAACAAATGGTGCTGTGCCCAGTTTCTCCCCAATAACTAAATTTGTCTTTAACCAGACTATAAGACAGAAGAAAAAGTAGGGGTTGAACTGTAACCATCAAACGGAGGTGTGACATTTGGCCTCAGCACATGGTTTGGGCCTCTCACAGCATAACAAACAGGTCCTGAGAGGAAGTCTTCCAACAGATGATGTTCAGACAACAAATGCTCTGTGAAAACCAGACAGAAGCGATATGGCCTTTATTGATCTAGCTTCAAAAGGTACACAGCATCACAGGATGCCCTTTGAGTCCCAAAGTCCAGCCCAGATGCATGTGAGGAGAATTAAGCGCCACATGTTGATGGGAACATAGCAAGGTCAACTTGCGGAAGAGGAGAGTGTGCGTAATGGAGGATACAGTCAAGATATTTTTAGAAAATGCAATGGGGGACACAAGTCATCCTTGCTGGGATGTGTCCAAATTCCTGACCCTCAGGATTTATGAGTACAATAAAATGGCTATTGTTTTATAGCACCAAGTTTTGGTGCAGTTGGCCATGTAGTAATGGAAAAACAGAATAGTGGGCTGTGAGAAATCAGTGCTTTAACATCGACTCCTGCTGTGAGCAGCACCCAACAGCTGACCAACACAGCCCGGCAGAGGTGCTCACCGCTTGGATTTAATGAAATGAAATCCAGGATGCTCTAATCTTGGAAAATAAAATGAAGACTTTGTTTGAATGCAATGGAGGCCACTATCATGGCAGGGGGGGCAAATGGTTTCAAATGATTCTGAGCATCCTTTATTCAGCCTCAATATACCAGCAATGAACTCTTTGCTGTGCTATTCTCTGTAACTGCCGCTTTCCTGAGTACCTGCTTAAAAGAGACAGATCAAGTACAGCCAGACTTCTGGGCATGGTGATCCTTGTTTTTGCCCTTGATTACTCTTTGATTTATTTTTCATGAGAAAATCATTGCAAATAGTTTATAAAATTATCATAATATCTGTAGGGAATGTTATAATATTTCTTCTTTCTTGCTTGTTTTACTTATATTTTCTCACTATAGGAAGAGCAACATTTTTAAGAGCATGTGTTCAAAAGTGCATGCTAACTATAGTTTCTCCATAGTCTAGCCCAGCACCTCTTGCTACACAAACAACTGAATTTTTTACTCTAAAGTTCACTAAGAAGCCAACTAATTATAACTTAATGTCACATGTAGTCATTTTGTAGCAAAAGAAGATATATGTACATGGGTGAATAGGCGAATATATGGAAAAGTGATTTTATATATAGTTTATTAATAAATATAGATAGCAAATATATACACCAATTTATTATTTGCATATATATTAGCATATGAATTTACACATACATACCATTTATCTTTGAATTTTTTCTTAGTTAAATTGGGTAATTACTTGGATTTCTGATTTTTTTCTATGAACTTGTAAACTCTGTTATTTAGATAGAGCCTATCTCTGACAAATTGATCCATTCTCTGTGTACTTATAAATCAACATTCTGGTCATAAAATTTTCAGGACTGTGAGGGACTAAATAAGATAGGTTTCAACTTGAAAGAGTCTGAGTAGTTAACTTCAAATTTGTACTCTAACTTTCCAATATCTCAGTGCACCTGTTTCTATGGTGAATGTACATTGTCCAAATAGCTACTGAGAATATGGAAGATGGAAAGTTATCATTTTCAGCTGGGCAATGTGCATTGTTTTATTTTCTAGTAAAACAAGGTTGCAAATCAATATAAAAAAACATGGAATCTTCACTAATTTTTATAACCATCACTCAAAATATCTATGACATTATGTCACATTCTTCTGCTTATGAATGCGTGTATGTAGATGAAGTATAGGCATATGAAATTATTGATAATAGCTTATAACACAGCAACCACTACTGGGTTCAGAACAAACATGCTTATTTAAAATTAAACTTTTATATAATAATTAGAAAAATTAAAAACAATTATATGTGTTGTATATAAAACTATTTACAAAAATTCTCAAAACTGCTTTTGTTTTAGACTGGAAAATTTTCCAACTATTGTTTCATGCCAATAATTTAGCAATGCCTCAGTATTTTTAACAGTTACGAGGGGAATAGCTAACAGCACTAGTCTGGGTTCATAACCTGCTGTCACCTCCTGTTATTGGTATGTCATTAGGCAAGTTATTTAACCTCTGCAACTTCAAGTTTCATCATTTGTAAAAGAAGAAGAAGAATTCTGAGGATAAAATGATGGGTTTAATGTAAAGCTCTGAGAATTAAAGGAGTTAATTCCTGTAATATGCTTAGAACCATGGCTGGTACATACAGTAGACACTCAGTAATGGCAATTGTGATTATTCGTATTATCACTGATATAGGATGATAACATAATTTCTTTAACCAATTCACTGGCATGAGCATCTGTATCATTTCCCTTTTTTGTTGTTGTAAACACTACACTGATTGGTGTGTTTTTATGCATATCTTTTCTATTTATGTTCTTAGTGTTTATTTCCCAAAGTAGAATTTTTTGGTGAAATTAACGCATAATTTAAAGCCTTTTGATACATACAGCCAAATTGCCATCCAATTTTCTCTCTCCCTCGTACTATACAAAATAGGAGACTGAAATATATCTTAAGGTATTTTAACATAATTACCAAATATTTTTAGTTTTGTTTTAAAATCTATATTCACAAAAGGGTTTTTAAAAATGATTTAGGGAAAATGCCAAGCTTTTGATTGATAAATAAGTCAATGCTGCTAACTCATTTATTTGTAGGGAAATCATTCATTTTGTTGATGGCAACTAGAAAATTGTTTAATTTCAGTTGGTTGTGCTATGTGCTTCTCAGTATGCACTTGAACCAATCCCTCCCTGATTGTTAGAGATTGTGGGCTCAAGATAAAGGATTTATTTTAAACTTTGCCTATACCAATAATAATGGTTAAGTAAATCTACTGCTAGAAATGCCATGGATCTGGCATTTCGTAGCTACATAATGCGCTTGAAGTTACATGCCGTTAGAACCTATACATATCCCTAGTTCCTTTGTTCTATGGATGCCCGAGGATGATAGATACTGATTTTATTACACATTTAAACTTCAGGATGTATTTGCAACAATTATTTATTTATTTATTTATTTATTTATTTATTTATTTTTAATTTTAATTGTTGTTCTTGTACAGTTTTCTGTCTTTTACTCCCATCCCAGCCCACTGCCCCAGCCCTCCCTCTCCCTCCCATTGCCACCCCCCCAGTTTTTGTCCATGTGTCCTTTATACTTGTTGCTCTAAACCCTTCCCCTTGGAGCAGTAGCTCCCCTACCCTTGTGTTGGAAAGCAGTACCTTCACCTCCAATCAAGAGGTAAATTATTTCAAAAAGCTTTCGGATTTGGTTTAGAAGAGCAAAATAATTTAATAAGCTAGTGTAAAAAGTAAAGTAGTCTTGATTTTGTTCTTATTGTGGGCTTTTCCCCATGCTTCTTGATTAAGTGGTCATTACAAAAGTTTAAAGTGAGTTAACTATTTTATGTCACATAGCGCAGGTGTTATCCTCACTTTGGAGAGACCTCTTTAAAAGAACTCTGGACAGTCATTAAAATTAGTCAAGTTGGAAAGTTTATACTTTTCCTGGCATCTTAGTGATCTGCTGCTTGCCAGGTGCTGGACCATCTGCTCTGGAATTGTTGATGTCACACAGCAGCAGAAAAAGAACACTTGATTTTTCCATAATTGATTTTATTCTTTATGATTTGGATGTCTGCCTCTGCTTTTGCAGAAAGACTTAATATAGTTTTATAGATATTTTTAAATGTAGATAGTCATACTTACATCTTCCTGCATTCTTTGCCAGTGGTGGAACTGTCAGGGTAAATAGGAGGCTAATAGGTGGAGACCTTGTATTCTCAGTGCCAGAAGGGAACCAGTCAGAGAGCAAACAATTAGTGGTTACCTGTGCATGTCAGATGTTCTAGTGAACATGCAGCTAATTGTAAAATGGGTTTTGCCACCAGGTGAACGTGCTTCTTCAGTGCAGGCAGTCTGAAACCTCAGTCAAGCTAATCAACTGCCAATTTTTGCCGAGGAGTAAAATAAAGACTTGGTGAAGAACTGAACCTGCCACTAAATGAAAATGATCATCATTTTTGTTTGAGGTGAATAAATTACATTTTTTAAAGAAAAAGCTCATCAACTCAGTATGGATTAATTTCAGTTTTGTCAGAGGTTCCAAGACAAATCTAATGAAATTTTCTCAGTTACCTTTAAATTTGTTTTTTTTAATATCATGAAGCATAAACAACTGAACTGAGCCCTGTTGCTGGGCAGCAAGCCACTCACATTCACTCTCTTCTCTTCTGCCTCCTCCAAACTCGCCTGTCCCAAAAATGGGCATCATTTGAATGAATCGTCAACTACTTTATTGACCAACCTCAGAACAATCATTTCTTACTAGATTAATTTCAGAAATGCACATTGTCGTTTAGTTCAAATCAGGTATAAAACATTAATATGGACAGTAATAGCATCCCTGCTTTCATGAGAATCCATCAAGTCTCAATGTTTAATAAGTCTTCATTAATAAAACTAGACGGAAATAGTACTAAAATACAAGGGCATGAAGAACTATGCAAGGATATTTCAGTAATAGCAATAATTTTTTTATACATTATACATTGCTTTTCTTACTTAACAATATATCTTGAAGATTTATTCCATATTTGTACATAGAGTAACTTATTTGCTTGTTGGCTATAAATTATTTCATTGCTATTAGCTGCATGATAATTTATTTAACAAATTCTCTACTGATGAAAATTTAGGTCACTGTCTAGCTTTTGCTACTGCAAATAATTTTTAACCAATGAAGCACTATGAGAAGAAAACCCAGCTCCTAAACTTATATGATGCTGCTTCTGTGGTAGAAGTATAAACCAGTCTTGCCACACCAGGGGGCCATAGAAAGATTCTGATTTGAAAGGAATAGAAATTTATATTTGACTTGCTTAAGTCACTTGTATGTTAATAAAATTAGGAAACTTTAATGGAAGAGAGTATAACAATTTCACTTTCTTAATGGGATTTTTTTTGTACTTATTATGAGAATTTTTATAGGGAACAGTTTTTTAGCTGGTGAGAAAATAAACTGATTTCAGAAAAAAATTAACTTGGAAAAAAATGAACAGGGGCCCAAGCTATAGATTTTTTAAGCTTAACCCATTTAATTAATGGCAAGTACCAGAGAAAGCCATCTAATATTTTCTTGTCAGACCTGCAAATGAGGAAAACAAGATTTCATGGGGAAATATTTCAACCTCAACCTCTTAAAATTTGTGTCATGTCAGGGGTGTTACTTTAAGGAAGATCAACAAATCTAAGAAGATTTATTTTATAAAAAATAAAAGAAGTACTTCAGATAAAATGTGGAGATACTTTATGATTTAGGAGTTTAATAAAAGAGCATTCCAGAATTCTGAATCATGAAAATAAACAGAAGATGTCTTTTCTACCCTTGAAAATAATTTTAGTCAATAGCTAAAACAAAGCAAAACAAACAAAGAACAAATAAAAACATTAATGTTATTATTAAACCTCAGCAATTTATAATAAAAGGAAATTCAATTTCTAATACTATTGATTTAATAATTTTTAAATAAAATATAGTTATATTTTGTCAATACCATACCTGTCATACAAAAATAAATCTATTAATGAATAATTATTGTAAAAAGGTAGAGGGCTCAGATTATTTCTGATGCATTTTGTTTTAGTAGGAAGAATGAAATATTCTGACAATAGTATTTTATATGTTTTTTTACTTTTAATTATATATCACATGATAGAAACTTAGGAAAATACTACAAAGGCCAAAATTAAAAGCCATAATCTTTTCAGTTAAATGGATATAAATAAAAGTGGTATTCAATATATTAATAATAGTGACTTAATATCATTCAAATATTTAAAAGTATGTATTATTTGTTTAATGAAGAGTTTGGCATTATCCTAAGAGAGTTCTAGCCTTTGCATTCACCTTCTAGACTCTGGGCCCCTAAAATGTTATGCATGGTAGGCATGCATTGGTTTATATGAGTCCTTTGGGTTATACTGGACAGCCTTAATTTTACTTAGGGGGAGGCTTTGGTTCATTCAGTATGAATGAACCTGAAGACTGAAATCACCCATTAGGATAATCAACAATCATGCCTACATGATGGAGCCTTAACAAAAATTCTGGACACTGAATCTTGACTGAGCTCCCCTGGTTGTCAATAATCCACATATATTGTCACAAATCAATGCGGGAACAGTAATGTTTGCTGACTCTGGGGGGTGAGGACAGCAGAAGGTCTGTGTTTGAACACTCCTAGATTCCAATTTATGAATCTCTTACTTTGGCTGATCTTAATCAGTCCTTTACCTGTAATAAACCTTAGCAGTGAATATTACAGCTTTCAGTGAGTTTTGTGAGTCATTTTAGTGAAATATCAAAACTGAGGATGCTTTTGGGAACCACCTGAATTTGCAGTTGTCATCAGATAAGGACAACTCTGGGGATTCTGCTCTCTAAATTTCTTGTTTCCTAAACTCCTTCTAATCTCCACATATACAGCATTCACTCAAAGGATAGGTAGATATATAATGTAAATTATCCATCAAATAAATTTTATATTTTTCAAATTATTCTTAATTTTTAGCAAATTTTTGGTTGATATTTTTAGACATAGCTCTCAATACCCAAATATTACCCTGAGTCATGCTTTAATATGTGAAACTACATTAAACTTTATAAAAGACTTCTCCATTAAATTGATAGTCATCAGTGGGAGTAATTGACTACTCCCCCAACCCCAGCCATCCCCCCTCCTTGCCCTGACTCCACCCCCACCTTGGTTTTGTCCATATGTCCTTTATAGTTGTTCCTGTAAACTCTTCACTCTTTTCCCCCCATGATCCCCTCCCACCTCCCATCTGGTTACTGTCAGTTTGTTCTTTATTTCAATGTCTCTGGTTATATTTTGTTTGCTTGTTTATTTTGTTGATTAGGTTCCACTTAAAGTTGAGATCACATGGTATTTGTTCCTTGCTGCCTGACTTATTTCACTTAGCATAATGCTCTCCAGTTCCATCCATGCAAAGGGTAGGAGCTCCTTCTTTCTTTCTGCTGAATAATATTCCATCATGTAAATGTACCATAGTTTCTTTATCCATTCATTTACTGATGGGCACTTGGATTGCTCCCAGCTCTTGACTATTGTAAATTGTGCTGCTAGGAATATTGGGGTGCTTAGGTTCTTTTGGATTGGTTTTTTCAGGATTCTTAGGGTCTAATCTCAGCAGTGGAATTACCAGGTCAAAATGGAGAAGCTCTATTTTTAGTTTTCTGAGATTTTTTCAATTAATATACAGGTGGTCCTCCATATCCCCAAGTTTCACATCTGCACATAGGAATCTATAGAGGCAGAAGGTCGACTATATGTGCTGTTTTATGCCATTTTATATAAGGCACTTGAGCATCCATAAATGTTGGTATCCACAGAGTTCCTGAAACCAATCCATCATGACTATGAAGAAATGACTCAGGCTAAGTTTAGGGGGAGTTAAAAATTATATCCAGACTTTTCACTGCACAGGAGGTTAGCACACTTAAACCTCATGTTGTTCAAGGACCAATTGTGCATAGTAAAACTATTTACAATCAGGTAATTACAATCAGATAATTAACTACTCTTTCCTCATAGTTACTATTCTTTTTGTGATGAAACACCTGAAGTATACTCCTTAGTATATTTCTAGTTTTCAATACAGTATTATTAACTATAGCAGTCATGCCATATATTACATCCCTAGAATTATCAATTCTTCATCATTACAATTTTGTGTACTTTGACCATCATCTCTCTATTTCTTGCACCCTCACCAGCCTTGCCATTTTCTTTGCTTCCATGAGTTCAACTATTTTAGATTATACATATAAGTGATATTATACAATATCTGTCTTTATGTGCCAACATATTTCACTTAACAAAAGGCCTGCAGGTTCATCCATGTTGACATAAATGACAATTTTTTTCTTTTTCAGTCTGAATTATATACATATATATATATATATCACTCACACACACACACACACACACACGTATATCTGATAGACTGTAGGGAACTGCTTCGCAAGGCATGGCAATGTAGCTCAGCACCAATGCGGAAAACCAGTGGGGAGTGAGTCAGCCCGCAGGACCATGCCCATGGAGAGGTTTTCCCGGGGGGAAAATCAGGCCTTCATTATACCTAGGTTGCTTTGAGGCTTGCTCTTGCTAAAACTCCCTCACCCTGAGTTCAGGCAGCAAATCCTTACTGTATATATTTAAAGTAACTTCCTGAAGTCTGTGCTAATTCTCCCAAGGATTGAAGTATAACCAGACCTGTTACTCTTATTGGTCCCTTGCATTTGCAACATTTTTTCCTTGTTAATCTGTAAGAAGTAATCAGTAACATCCCTTCCATTGCTATATGTAAAAAGTAATTATGTAAAGCAAATCCAAGTATAATGAATGAAAACCTTCTTTGACATATGCTATTAGAAAGCCAATAAAAGCCTATCAAGGCAAAAGTTGGCACACTCTCCTGAGAGAGTACCTGTGCTGTCACTTTTCCTCCACAGGACTCAGTAGTCCATGTGAATTTGTCTCCTCTCAGCCACAATGCCACGAACACTGCAGGCCAGTGTCCACCTCAAAAGATAATGGATAGATGATACATAGGTAAATAGATATATGATCGACTTTTTTATACTTAGATTGATGTCATATCTTGACTATTGTAGACCTCTATTCCTTTCAGATGAATAACTGCAGCTTGAACTTGTTTCTGTGGTAGTGCTGTATTTCCTCAATTCTTCATGATCCTTATAGCCTTGCGTTGGTGTCTATGAATTTGAAGAAGCATTCATCTTTTCCACTCTCTACAGTCTGGCTTCATTAAGGAAAGCTCTTCACCAGTAAGCACAGGCAGGGATTCTGGGGGGGCTGGCTACCTAGGTCCACTGGAAGACCCTCTAACAGGGGTCATGGGCCAACTGTTGAAATCTCTGAGCTGCTTGTTGAAAGTACTCACCCATTTTTGCTTTTTGGTTTTAGTATTACTGAGCAATCTAGCTATGCCAATTTCTCCAGAATTTTGGAAGGGGTGCAATAAAAGCAAATCTCGTATTAGTGCCTTAAAAGATTGAGGAAATTGAACATCCACTTCACTGTCCCTTTCCCCTGGAGAAAAACTTGCAGGCCAAGTTGCTGCACTAGCTTGGATAGGGGTGATGCAGTTAAAGGAAAACTGTTCTTAACTCTCTTCAGTGCATCTTTCCTCTTTACTGTGCTCCAACCTATCACTTGGATTCTGAGCTCTCATCAAGGGTTAGGATTAGGGTTAGGGTTAGGGTATGTTTTCATTTGTTAAATTACTCTTTCTGTGGGAAAGTGAGGACTGGAACCTCCCATTCTGTGATCTCGCTGACATCACTTTACTCTGTCCTTTTGCAACTTCAGCAGAGCAGCAGTTGCATTAAACTTTTCTAGCTCTTACATATTGTCAGTGATTTTATAAGTTAAACATGTCTATCTTCAACATAATCACATTATATCACAAAAATTTACTGGTCTGCTAAAACATGAATAAAATGTAATATTTCTAACATAAAGCCTAGAATTAAGTCCTGATATTACCTACTTTCTCAACATCTGGTGAAACCCAGAGCACCTTGATGGCCTAATGATATGTTCTCCACTCTGCCTTCATAATAAGACCCTCTAGCAAAACAGCACAATTTCCACTTACTCCTGAGTAGTAGTTCCAGTTTCCTGCCCGTAGAAGAATTATACATACAAGTCAATCATATCCTTGTGTGTGAACTAAGGTGCATCTTACCCTCTTGTACTATAAAGCTTTCCTCCCAAAGCTCTGCTTGTTCACTCCATTCCTGTTTATAACCCTGTCTGGCCCTGGTTGTTTGGTTGTGTCCTCATCTGTTGTACAATCAGTATTTGTTACTAATAAATTTCTACCAGTTCCATCTGTCCTATATCAAGTGTGATATGGTTAATCACTACCATAATCCTAGGGTGGGAATCACTTTCTCCCCAACAGGGTGGATAGGGGGTCATTAAACACATTTTTTTTTTTGTTGTATTCTTTAGCAATTTCCATGTTTCCATTATTTGAAAAGAAAAAGCTTTATTCTTCATGCTTTCATACTTCTTTGTTTAATAATTTCTAGGTTGTAATTTAAAATAAGTAAAAAACATGTAATTTATTATGCAAATGCAATAAATGCAGATTTGCAGTGTTTTTTAAATCTTTTGCTCACATTTCAGCACATAATAGTAACAAATGTATCTGTTGGATGCATGTGACCTATGCTGTAATTTTTCTGACCACGACCTCTGCGGGGTTAAAACAATACTGCCCAGTTAAATTTTAAATAACATCTTCAGACATTAGTACAATGAACCGCATCGTGGTAATTGTGATATTAATATGGCTAAATATTTACAATTTTGTGCAACATAGATTGAACACTGTATATGCATTACCTTTCATTTCCAATAATTATGTGGTAGTGCCTAATATGTATGGGAATTCAGTTGGTTTTTAATAAACTGTCCTATTAAATGGCAATAAAATATAACTCATAGTAAAAAGAGGTATCCACACTGGGGTGTTTCTCAGCTCCCAACATCTCAGGTTCTTTGCTACTACTCCCATTCCTTTCCTGTTGCTTACAAGCTCTCTTTGCAAAAGCCCTTGTAGCCCGCCAATGCTTGATTTGTCTGTCATTACTACCTATGGCTCCATTCCCAGCCTCCCTGGCTCTGCTGAGGCAGGTCCTGTCTAGGATGCAGTTTGTATTAATGGTAATAGGAGGATAACTGTGAACAACAGCTATATATTGGCACACAGCCATTGCCTGTGGGCCTGCAAAAGGGGATGAGGAATTTGCTATCTGAGGTGCTGCCATCACCACCATGGAAGGAACCTTCTATGCTTTTGTCTGTGGCTACTCTGACCATGGATACACATAAAAACAAGTGTTTACAAGCCATTCTAACTTGGTTGACTCACATGCATCAGACAATAGTGAGAAGGAGCTAAAACAACAGTAGACATCTTTGGAGCAGCATCATATAAGACCTATGTGTTCAGGTCTGGGGATTTGAGAGAAATTTCAAAACTTTTTAGGGCAGTGGATAGACTGGAACACACTCAGAACATTTAACAGTTTGACAAAAATACATGAAGTATTTTCATATCTTCACAACCAATGTGGCCATTAAGATATATGTGTGTATACATATCTATCTATATCTATATATACATATATATCGATCTATATCTATCTATATACAGATACATATATGTATATGCATGTACATATACACACACAGAATGGCTATAATCACAAATACATTAAATATTTACCTATTGCAATATAGGTAATTTCATCCCTTTGATTAAATGAATAAAAGCTAAAAAGCAGAATGCTGCAAAACATTAAAGTTTTACTTACATATGGAAACATCTTACTGGACCTTAATAAAGTTCATTTGCTAATGAGAAAACTATCTTTAAAATTGTGTTTCAAAGAGACCTCCAGGGTCCAGCTAGGTCAGCATTTGGGTGGGATGTCTCCAGCAATCACAGCTGCTAAAAAATATTTTTCAGAAAAAGAAAAAACACCCTCTAAGTTATGTCGAATTAAATCTTTGTGACTGGTTTGTGTGTGTTGTAAAAGAAAGTCTATAATCAAAGGTCCAGTCATTAGCTATGTTAGATTTAATATCAGGATAGCAATGCCACCATGAGCACTTGAGACCCAGGGTAAATACCACCGATCTATGGTCAGGAAAATAGTAAATTCCAGAGGATCCACCACAAACAGCTCAGCTTAGTTACCCCATTGAGGGTTACTATCTACTGTTAGTTCTTCTCCCTGCTCTCTAGTGATAATGCAAACAGTCTATTTTTCCCACTACCTTTGCATTTCTGGGTAATAATTTTGTTGAAATATCACCAGCAAGTTCAAAGAGTGCAGGCAATTCAGAAAGAATGGCTATACAGTTACATTACTCTAAATGAGCCTATTAAATGTGGGAGGAGTGAGCATACCTGGGAAAAATAAAATTGAATGAGGTAGGACTGTTTTCATTGTAGAAATGGATGCAAAGAAATATAAGTTATTGGGAAATCTGGAGAGAGCCCAATTAAGAAAATAGTGGGAAGATTTTCTTCTCCTCCTCAGGTTGAAAATATCGACCTGAGTAGGTCCATTGTGAATAGGTATCCATGACCTTGTAGTCTTAAAATAAATGTGTGGGGAATTGTAAGAAACATATAAATTTAACAAGATAGCCAAACACAGCTCTAATGGTTTATGGAGAAGAGTGAAAAAGTACAGATATGTTCCCATTTTATTTCAGAGAAATTTTGAACTAAGTTTGAAGAAACTTACTTGCTGAAAACTTGAAATACATTTTTTGTAACTTAAAAGATAAGGTCCACATCTTTTAAACTTGGCTTAAGCAACACCTGGGGATTAGCAACTAGGACAGTGAGACCTTTAGTTTTAACTCTGCGATAAACAAGGTCCACATTTCATCATTTTGTTGTTATTGTTGTTGTTTTAAAATTTTTAATTATTTATTTTTAGAGAGAGGAAGGGAGGGAGGAAGAAAGGGATAGACACATCAATGTGTGGTTGCCTCTTGAGTGCCCCCCACTGGGGAACTGGCCTGAAACCCAGGCATGTGCCCTGACGAAGAATCAACCAGCGACCCTTTGGTTCTCAGTCCAGTGATCAATCCACTGAGTCAGACCAGCCAGGGCTGCTGTTGTTGTTTTTATTTGAGAAGTTAAACACCAGAGATATTTGGAGCAAAATAATAATAAAGCAACAACAATAATAAATTACAAATGTATTTTGTCCAAATGTATTATACTGAACCCCTCACTACCAATTATCTCAATTTTGAAGTAGATGGGAAAAAATAGGACAGAAAATACTGAATGCCAACAGGTTTCTCACACACACACAAAAATGTTTCTGGAATTGTTATCACTGTTGTACAAATGAGGACCTAAGAATCATTTAAGTATTTTATCAAAGCTCACACAGCTAATAGATACAGGAGCTGAAAATTCAGACACAGTATATATGATTTAGTACCTTTTATTTTCCTTCTAAACTTTGCTCCCTATCTAAATTCTGTTACATGACCCTAATCAGAAGGAAAAATACACTCTTCTCAGTGAGCAATAGATAAAGAGAACCATGTTACCCCTGAGTGAAATGGTAGGGCAAGCCATACACAGTTGTGGTAGGAAAGTATATTGACATCATTGCTTCCCCTCTACTCCTGCTAATAGGATAGGATTAATAAGGTTGCCAGACCATAGAAGGGTGGAAAAGTGTATGTTTACAGTTGTGAGCATGCGAAACAGAGTTTCTTCTCATTTTATTATTTATGTATTCATTTATTGTATTGTTTATTTGTACGGTTTGTCTTTTTCTCCTTGTTATTATTTCATATATTTACTTATGATTAGTATTTTAGGTAATGATGGTTGGTAATTTAACCTACTTTTGCCCATTTCTGTATGTGTTCCTCCTTCCAAGTAAATTGTAAAGCTACCACAGAGAACTGAAGACAACCTCTCTCCCTGTCATTATGAATACGCAAGCTGAAGAAATGATGCTTGGCCCTCTAGGAGGGAAGGACGGTAAGGTGAGGACCTTTGAAAACATATAGTGAGGAACGGAGAAAGGGAGAGAATTTTATCCAAGTCTCAAGAGGGATCTGAGGTAGGTAGATTGTTCAAGATGTGGGATATATGGCATTCCTTTAAAATGTTCAAGAGTCTAGGTAGAGGCATAGCGAGATCGGAAAGTATTTTCATTCCCTGGGTACCTTGAAAGCCACAGAACCATTTAAACTTCAAAAAATCATGTGGATTTGGATCATGATCATGTCAACAGTAACCCACATGGAATGAGGTGGAACAATAGGATGTTTTCATAAATGAAATGAAATGCTTTGATAGTGCTGAAAAATATAAACAGAGAGGGAAATTCAATAATGACTGAGCTTAGTTTTCTGCTAGCCTGATGAGATGGGGATTTAATATTCAATTTGATTTCACTATTTTTAAAATTATTATTCCTTTATACTCCCTTTTATGGAATGAGAATAATTTTAGTTTACCTAGATTGAAAACAAACTATCTTTGACCCAGGTTCTATAATTTTAAAAAACAATTAAAAAAACACCAAACTTTAATGACTAGAGAAAATGTGTTATACTGGCTCTTTTAACAGTTTCAGAGATATTGAATTTTTTATATAATCATTTTTTACTATAGGTTCTTATTGTCATCTGTAATATGAGAGACTTTAATTAGGATATCAGTTTAGTTGCTTTCCAATATAATATGCAAGAAATAGAATAACCATGTAATTTACCAACTAAACTGAGTATTTTTTAGAGTAAAGGTGCTAAAATCATTAAAATTGTATACTTTAAAATATTTATTAGCTGAAAAATTTATTTGATTTTATTGGTAGGCATATAAATACTTAATTTCAAAATTCTTTTATCTTTATACTTTAGAGCAAAATCTTTGCATTTACTATTCAATATCTGACTATTAAAAATAACATTCAAAGGTTTCTGGTCAAGATGGTGATGCAGACACCAGCCCTCAGTGTCTGTGTCATTATGGATGAAATGAGATATTCACACGGACTACCAAGTCTGGTGAAGGAAAAGGAACAGCATGGCTTTTCTCTCAAGGGGAGCAAAAGCCCATGGCCTCCACCATGACAGGCCTTTATTGGGCTTCTTCCCACATTACATGATGATCCTCATTTACTATGCACAAGTTTGCTTTAGGTGGTTACCTTTTACAGACAACAAAGGAGCCAATGCTGCTAATCACATCACAGAAGAAGGATATTAGCAAATGAAAAGGGAAAAGTGGTTGAGCCACTACACTCATCCTAGGAAGGTTTAGCATGGATTTTAGGAAGTTACAATAACCACTTGCTGTCTCAATTCAGAGTGAGGGAGTTTTAGCAAAAGCAAGACTCAAAGTGGCCTAGGCACATTGCAGGCCTGATTTCCCACAGAATATATCCCTGGGCATGGGTCCTGTGCATCTCCAAGTGGGAGCTGAGCCCATGCCATGCAGAACAGTCTCCTACAGATGGCATGGTAGGTAAACAGGATGCTCAGAAACTCCCATGACTACTTCAAAATTACAACTAAACTATAGAACAACCAAAACTGAGAAACACCTGAGGTCTAGCTGGACACAAGTCCTACAGCTAAGGCTATACAAAAGAAGCCAGCCATGTGAAGACTTGTAGGAGGGGTGAAGACATCAAATGGGCTGGTCTCATGGGTGCCTGTTAAAAATCTAGAAGGATATCTCAGCTGTGGAGGTCCTCAATGAGGAGCCAGGGATCCCAGCCCTCTACACTAGGTGCCCCCGTCCAGGGTTCCAGTGCTGGGAATACAAGTCCCTGTAACTTCAGACTGTAAAACCCTCCATGGATTGTGGCAGAGTGAGATGGAGAGCTACAAAAATCCCAGGTGTCTGTGATAGGCCCTGCCCACAGACTTAACTCCCTGACTCTGAGCTCAAGTTCAGGACAGCACTTGAAAGCAGGGACATACAAGAAGGAATGGAATAATCTGGTTTCAGGGCAAGGGCTGAAAGGGCAGCTTTCTCCCAGACAGAAGTGCTGGCAGAGACCATTGTCCCTTTACTGGGCTTTTACCCTGCAGGCATGTGCAAGTCCCATATCTGAGTCCCTCACAACCTGGCTGACACCTTCATCCTCTTCACCCATTGTAATTCCTTGAGACACTGCCCAACCTAAGTTGCTGGCCCACCCAAGCTGATTCCAGTCACTTTTCCATACAAACAGCCTGTCATGGCTCATGCTGTGGACTTTCTCAAAATCACTTAATGGTCTACAAACTCCAGACAAGCAGCATCTGGCCTAGGTGTGCCCTGTATCTCTTGCTAAGCAGCCTCAAGCCAGGCACTAGTGGCAGCCAGCCTCAGTTCACAGATTGCCCCAGCTCAAGTAGCAGCCATCTGTAAATCTCTTTGTAGCTCATGACAGGTGACACTGGGCAGGGCACATATAGAGGCTGAGCTTGACCTACACCTCCTGGGAGGCCCCAGAGCAAGCACACCCAGTGGACAGCTTCAGACCATACCAGAGCACCAGCCACAAGAAACACACTCAAGGAGTAGACTCAGCAGGCACCAGAGCCCTGCTGAAGCAAGCCCTGCTTTGTGGGATGGGCCCCTGCATCTCCTCTGTTCTATTCAAGGCCAGTTCTCACAGCTGACTGGCCTGTGGGTCAATCCCTCCCTCTGACATGTCAACTGCAATCAAGGCTCAACCACAGGAGGGTGCACACAGCTCACAGTGTCCTGAAGTGTGCAATTGGGTGACAGGAGGTTGCACGAATAGGGCCCACAGGACACCTACTACATAATGTCACTCTACCAAGACTGGGAGATGTAGCATCTCTACTTAATACATAAATACAAACACAGGGAAGCAGCCAAAATGAAGAGACAGAGAAACATATCCCCAAATGAAAGAACAGAGCAAGACTACAGAGAAAGAACTAAACAAAATGGAGACAAGCAATCTACCAGTTGCTGAGTTCAAAACACTAGTTATGCCCTGCCAGGTGGCTCAATTGGTTAGAGCATTGTCCTGTACACCAAAAAAGTTGTGAGTTTGATTCCCCATCAGGGCACATACCTAGGTTGTGGGTTCAATCCCCAGTCGGGTGCATATGTTTCTCTTTCACATCAAAGTTTCCCTTTCTGTTACTCTCTCCCTTCTACTCTCTCTAAACTCCATAAAAACGTATCCTTGGGTGAGGATTAAAAAAAAGAAAACACTGGTTATACGAATGCTCAATGAACTTAGCAGAAGAATATATCAATTCAGTGAGAATTTCAACAGTGAGATAAGAAACATAAAACTGGAGATACAAAACATAGAAAGAAGAAATCAGAAATGAAGAATACAATAACTGAAATGAAGAATACACTAGAAGGAAGCAGAGGATGAAGCAGAGGATCAAATCAGCAATGTGAAAAATAAAGTAGCAGAAAACATCCAAACAGAACAGCAAAAATAAAAAAAGAATTCCCCAAAATGAGAATAGTGCAAGGAGCCTCTGGGACAACTTCAAGTGCACAGACTTTCACATTATGTTGGAAAGAGAAGAGAAAGCAAGAAATTGAAAACCTATTTGAAAAAATAGGGACTGAAAACTTTTGTAACCTGGTAAAGAAAAAAGAAAAAAAAAAAAACATAAGTCCAGGAAGCACAGAAAGTTACAAAGTTACACCAAGGCACAATTAAAATTGTAAATGTTGCCCTGGTTGGTGTAGCTCAGTGGATTGAGGGCCAGCCTGCAAACCAAAGGGTCGCCAGTTCTATTCCCAGTCAGGGCACATACCTGGGTTGTGGTTCAGATCCCCAGTGAGGGGCACATGAAAGGCAACCTCACATCGATGTTTCTCTCCCTCTCTTTCTCCCTCCCCTCCCCTTTGTCTAAAAATAAAATAAATAAAATCTTTACAAATAAAAATAAACAACATTCTAAATGTTAAAGACAAAGACATAATCTTAAAAGCAGCAGGACAAAAATAGTTAGTTACCTACAAGGGAGCCCTGTAAGACTTTTAGTTGATTTCTTGATGGAAACTGTATGGGCCAGAAGGGATGGCATGAAGTAAGTGGTAAGTAGCAAGGTCCTACAGCCAAGATTACTATACCCAGAACAGCATTTAGAATTGAAGGACAAATAAAGAGCTTCACAGACAAAAAAAGAGAAAAGTGTTCATCACCACCAAACCAGTATTACAAGAAATGTTAAAGGGTTTACTTTAAGAAGAAGGAAAAAAAGATAAAAATAAGAATGACGAATTGGCAATAAATAGAGATCTATCAACAATTACTTAAATGCAAAAGGATTAAATGCTCCAATCAAAAGATAGTGTATATAGATATTGCTGAATGTATAACAAAACAAGACCCTTATGTATACTGTCTACAAAAGACTCACTTCAAATAGAATGACACACATACACAGGCAAAAACTAAAGGAATGAGAAAAATTATGAAAATGAAGTAGTTTTTAAAAAGCTGGGGTAGTATACTTCAACCAGACCAAAAAAAGACTTTAAAACAAAGGCTAAAACAAGAGATAAAGAAGGATTCAGAAATTCTACTTCTGTGTATTCATTTGAAAAAACTCAAAACATGTATTCAGAAAAGGATGTATGTGTTCATGTGTTCATTGAAGCATTGTTTACAGTAGCCAAGGTATGAAAGCAAACTGTGTGTATCAATAGACAAACAGATAAAGAAGAGGTGGTACATATATACAATGGAATATTATTCAGCCATAAAAAGGATGAAATCTTGCTGTTTGCAACAACATGGACGGTTGTAGAGGGTATTGTGCCAAGTGAAATACGTCAGAGAAAGACAAATACCATATGATTTCACTTACATGTGGAATCTAAAGAAAAAAATAAATGAATAAAAAAACAGAAATGAACTCATAGATTCAGAGAAAAAAATCAATGGTTGCCAGAGGGCAGGGGGATTGAGGGCCTGGGTGACAAAGGTGAAGGGATTAAGAAGCACAAGTTAGCAGCTACAAAACAGTCATGGGGATGTCAAGTACAGCGTAAGGATTATAGTCAATAATATTGCAACGACTATGTATGGTGTCAGATGGCCACTAGATTTATTCACAAGTTATATAAATATTTAATCATTGATTTGTATACCTGAAACTAATATAATATTGTACATCAACTGTAATTTTAAGAAATATTTAAAAATAATATTCACATATAATAATGTTTTCTAGCCAGGTCTCTCTAAAATTCAGTGCCACTGCTTTATTATATTTTGAAGAATATTTTTTCAATACAGATTTGTTTTCATCTTTCCATATAATTGCATGCAATCTTCTTCAGACTTTTATTCTAAAATTGTTTACAACCTCAATTGACTTTTCTCTGTGAACCATAATATTTTCTATTGAGGAAAAAATCAATGAAGAGGTATCTGGTAAGTTCAGAGAAAGTTCTGCTAAATTGATGATATTTTAAATTTTATGTCTTGTTATTAAAATCTATACATACTTAATGTCATACATGAAATGTTTCCATAGGTACATTTTCCCCTTCAATTCCCAGTACCTACTTTGGTATATATTTAATTTTCTTTATTGATTTTTACAGAGAAAGAGTAGGGAGAGAGTAGGGAGGAGGGGAGAGAGAAAGAGATAGAGAGAGACTGATTTGTTATTGCATTTAATTATGCATTCATTGGTTGATTTTTGTGTGTGCCCTGGCCAGACACCAAACCCACAACCGTGGCCTATCAATATGATGTTCTAACCAATTGAGCTTCTTTGCCAGGGCAACTTTGGTATATATTTATACAAGAATTAAAACTTGTCAAGGGTTTTCTATGTTTATAAGTTTTGAATATTTAACTGAATTTAGATACTGGAAAATTGTATACCATTGAAATTTATTTCCATTCTGCTACAGAATATAAATTTATACAGTTAAAAATTGGAGCTCCATCAAAAATTTGTTTCTTAGGTTGAAATATTCCAAAAACAAGTATAGGATTTTAAAATTATAACGTGCATCATTTGCTCCCTAATTGCATTCCTTTCTTGCTTTTATAGAGATAAATGTCAGTACCTTCTTTGCTGCAAGCACTTTCTAAAAGTGCAATTTGTAAAAAGCTTGAAAAGATGAAGCATTTGGCTTTCCATTCATTGAAAAAAATTGTTCAAATATTTCCAAAGACTGAGAACAAATTGCAAACAGGAATTTAAAGAAACCATTTGCAAAAAAAAATTTCAATGGGATAATAAGTCATTTAGTTTGATTTACAAGAGTTTTTCAAAGGCTCAAATATTTCTAAAATACAATAATAATGGGCAGCAGTGAAAGAAAATGTTTGCTGTCATATTGAAGCATTTTTTTCTATTCAACTTCAGTTTTGTCACAATTATTTTGTAGTCCAGTTTCTCTATGTGCTTATAAAAACATTTATGCATTTTGACAACTTAAATATCTACTTGAATTGGTAAAATTTTATGACTTGATTATAAACAACTTTAAATTATATGTGGGCTTCGACCAAATCCAAGCACATTTCTGTGTGCTAGTTTTTTTAATTTCCTAAGAACACTGTTTTTAAACCAACATAATGCTCCATTAAAATTTGTATTTGCGTTATCACCACATAGACAAATAATTTTATTTTAATGTTAGACTTTTTATCTGAATTTACTGCAGTATTGGCAATAATGTAACATGTTTCAAGTTTGATGGAAGAAATTTACAAAAAGGGTATCTTGATATTTTAAGTTGAATTTCTAAGAAGGGTGGTCAAGGAACACGTATAGAAGACCCATGGACAAAGACAATAGGGGGGAGGATTGAATGTGGGAGGTGGGGCATGGGCAGGGCAGGGGGAGAGTAATGGGAGTGGAAATGGGGAGAACTGTAATTGAACAACAATAAAAAAGAAGTAAATAATTTTTAAAGATTCTGATGACACTGATACACTTTGATGAGGTTAACACTTTAAGAGCTACCAGGTCACTTTTTGTATGTGTATAAAAAATAATATTGGAATCAAACAAGAAAGAATAATTTAAATATGGTTTTAAAGTATGAAAGGGTCAAGCTTCAGAATGAAACATACACTTATCATTTGCAGCTACAAGTGTTAAAAGTAGTCTTCTGTTTTGGGCTTTTTTAACAAGCCTCTTCCCTGTGAAATAGATACAGAGGTCTCTTCAGCAGATTTGTGTCTCCTGCTTTTCACGTGTTAGTGAAATCAATATTGTCCCCATGGTGGATGATAAATGTCAACAAACATTTTTGTTCAAGTTATATGTTTATCTAAACTGAGAAACTCAACTCAGTCTCTAATTTTTAGTTAAAGATGCACTTTCAATATTTAATGCAGCGATACAGTTTTATTGTTAAATGAAAAAAGCATTACAACATAAAAAAAATCTCCTTTATAGACTGCTCTCTGTAGCTCTACACCACACAGCTCATCATCTATTTTCCATGCCAATTTCTCTGCATGGAACCTAACCTAACTTTCCCACCTTCCTATTGATCTCACCAATTAGCAGCCCAGAGGCCCTGACAGTGCATACTCCAGGTCACAAAACATGTCAGACCAGCTCGCTGGATGAGACTGTGAGCAGTCATCAGGGACAGCAGCACCATATATTCATCTCCACTGAGAGTGAAAGGTAGCTGTCCCTAGCCACTGATGTCCCAGAGTCCCAGCACATTTCATTTTATCAACAAAGTCTTTCTCGCTGTCCTTGAAAAGTTAGTAGTGCTGCTTCTTGAAAGCACCAGGTTATTGCTGGATATCTTTCAGATCTCTCCACATTCAGCATCAGAAATCTGTTCACTACACGTGCATTTCAAAGGCTATTAAACAAGAACATAGCAGAAGCCAAAAGTACAAATGGAGTTCAAATTTATTGTAGCTTAATTTAATGGAACTATTATTAAAAACAAACCCAAGCCAAAGCTTTAACCAGACTGAACAACAGGTCTAAACAACAGGTATAATTGGGACTGTTCTAGAAACATGGATTCATGGTCACCTTAATCATGGATTATAGGTTTATAGAGAAAATTCATTTCTTTGTTTTTTTTTATTTTATTGTTGTTGTTCAATTAAAATTATCCCCACCCCCCATTACTCTCCTCTGTTCTATCAACCAGCCATATTTCAATTTTAATTCAGCCCCCCAATTGCCATTGTCCATGGGTCCTTTATACATGTTCCTCGACTTTCTCTTCCTCTTCTTTCCCCCATTATTGCTCTCCTCCCTCCCCTCTGGTTATTGTCCATTTGTTCTTTATTTCAGTGTCTCTGGTTATAGTTGCTTGCTTTGTGTTTTGTTGACTAGGTTCCACATATAAGTGAGATCATGGTATTTGTCTTTTACTGCCTGGATTATTTCACTTAGCCTCATGCTCTCCAGGTCCATTCATGCTGTTGCGAAGGGTAGGAGCTCCTTCTTTCTTTCTGCTGCATAGTATTTCATTGTGTAAATGTAGCACTGTTTTTTGATTCATTCATTTACTGATGGGCACCTAAGTTGCTTCCAGCACTTGGCTATTGTAAATTGTGCTGCTATGAACATTGGGTGCATAGGTTCTTTTGGATTGGTGTTTCAAGGTTCTTAGGACATAATGCCAACAGTTTTCTTTTTGAAATTGTTACAGCTATTTACAGTTAAGTGTTTGTTTGCTTGTTTGTTTATACTATTTGTTGGAGCTGTTTTATTACTTGAAAGAATGCTGAGAAAAATTTCCTTCTGAAAAAGAGAGCTACAAGCTAACCATTTTCAGGGGTTTCAATAAAAGATATGGCTGCCTCAGCAGAGTAATAACTCTTTATTCATGATGAGAATATGAGATGTCATGTAGTTATTGTAATGAAAGCATGAGCTTTTATTAGTTAGGTAATGGCAGCAATATAAAGACAGCTATAATAGCTATGAGTTGATTTCAAAGTCTATAATAAAAATAAGCTGGAGAATAATCTGTTTGCTAGTAAATCAAATTTAAAATAAGAAATAAAAGAATGAAAATGGCCAACACTAATGATATTACAAAAGTAAGTGTATGAACATAAAAGTTATCAATTTTAGCACTCACCATAAAATAAATAAAAATATTAATAGTTTGATCAAAATTGTCCCATAGAAGAATTATGTGCTATGTATAATTATGCATAACTCCTCTATGCTTAACTTATGTAGTTGTGCAGTTAATCTACACATCCCATTCCAGCAAGAATAAGCAAGATTTCCAAAAGAAAGTAATAAATTGTGGCAAAATGAAGATAAACATAAGAAAACTAAGATAAAACCAAAGTGGCATTAGAACTCAGATTTCATAAGTTTTTTAACATTTCTGGGTAAGTTTTATAAATTAAATTCTCGAGTATCCCCACTGTTGATATACACAGAAAAATCATTATTTGTGTTCTCACTTTGTTTACAAACTAATGACAAGCTAGACTTTTTCAGAAGATATAGGCCTCCTTCTGATATGGACACCAATGAAAAAAGATTACTAGAATGCAAAGTTGATGGGGGTTTACCTGGCCCAGAATATATTCTTGAAGTTGTTATGAGAGAATAAATTAAGAAGGATGTATTCACTCCAAGTAAAATGTGAACATAAATGATAAAACCCAGAACTACCTGGCTCCTTAAATAAGCATATCAGTAATTTTTGATACAGATAACACTTAACTGTAAAGTTTGATGCACTGGAGATAATTTTCTCACATTCAAACTGTTCCAAGCAGCAACTGGTATGATTTGACCAAATCACTTTCTAGGAACAGATTGATTTACTGCAAATTATATATAATGCACAAAAATTCACTGAAATTATATATATATATCAATTTAATGCCACATCTATGCAAGCATATATGTGCATTTATTTAAATTCATATAGTCATGTGTGTACACACATGTTTAGACATACATATAAATTTTTGGATTTCTGAAGGCACATATAATTTTAAAGAACTCTTCATGCATGTGTAAGTGGATGCAAACATATCCAGATGTGTATGTAGAAAGTGTGTTTCCTTATAAAAGACTTGTAGTATTAAGAATTACATCCAGCATTTATCCTGAGTATAGGAAGAAACAAGCACATACAACATACACCCTAATTAACCAAACACACAGTACATAGTATACATGTTTTGGTCCATGCACATCTTATTGTATGTATGTATGGGCTAGAACATATCAACATGGATAGTTGGCTTACAATCTGACAAAGAAAGAAAAACCTATTCTAATAGCTCTTCTAGACATCTATTAAAATGAAGACTGTCATTAAGTATCATTGATGAACTCTTCATAGAAACTATAGCCTTCCAAATGTCACTGCTAAATCTGACCTTTGAAGTAGTGTTCCTTTACTTTTCATGGAAAAAATATTTGTAGATGTATGGATTGCATTTTTTGAAGGCTATATCTATATTGTTGGATTCAGTTCTCCTGAAAAAAGGGAAAAATCTTTATGATTAGCTTTTCTTATTCTGTTAGTTGAATCCATCAAAATTCATTAGCTCTTTCCAGCAAGGAACTTTGAACATGCTGTAAATGTTTGGAAATTCATGTTGGAGGTTCCAGTGCCTTTTGTTACTATTTAACCCACTGATGTGACATTTCATATCTAGAGGAGTATTTATACTTCATGAATGGTTTTAATTATATATTGTCCTTCAAATGAATTTTCATGCATTTGAAATTCTGGTTTTAGTTTTTATTTGAAATTTAGTTTAGAATTTTAGCTGCAATTTGCAATCCAGGAGCAGAGTAAAACTCAAGTCCTTAAAATGGGATTTTGGGTATACATTCTTTAAAGATTTTATTTATTTATTTTTAGAGAGTGGGGAAGGGAGGGAGAAAGTGGGAGAGAAACATCAACATGTGCTTGCCACTTGCACGCCCCCTGTTGGGGTCCTGGTGCCCATCTCAGGCATGTGCCCTGACTGGAAATTGAACCAGCAGCCATTTGCTTTGCAGTCTGGTGCTCAATGCACTACCAGCCAGGGCCGACTTTTTGTATACATTTAAAATTCACTCCAAATTTTAATGTACTTTTACACAAACATTATAACAAGATATATTTTTAATTTTTTGAGTTTTTAATTACATGAGTTTGATAACTATTCCCACATTAACATAATTAAGAAGGAAAATCAAAATAAGCTTAGCATTAGAACAGCATTAGAAGACTTTATGAAACAATTGCTACAAATGGAAGGACATTTCCATGAGTTCTACGCGTAGAGAACTAAATAGAAAGAAAGAAGCAAATAAAAAAAGCCAAATAAGCTCATCCACATTATCTGTTCTTGGTTTAATGACATAAATACCTAATCCAATTAAAATGTGTAGCAAATATCATCTCTCCATTGTGAGATACTCTTAAGGCGCAATTAAGAACTCTGCCCAATTCTCTCACCATTGTCAACTACACAAAAGGGTTAGAGTTTTTGAAGGATGAAGATCACAGTGACATGGTGATTTGTTCTCTTCTCAATCATTAAGACTGAATCAGTGTCAAGTATTACATAAAATGGCTGCTCTCATACAGGTTGTTGTTCCTAGTATATTAATTTGTTTATTGTATGGGGAAAAAATCCCCAGAATTAGACACTTAGAACTAAAGACAGGAGAGCACACATTCCTTGTCATATTATTAAGAACCATAATCATCTAGAGAAGAAGGTATCAAGCCATGGTCCCTGGGCCGGATATTACCCACAATTGTCAAGTCAGGTCCAAGCAAATCCTGTCATTGTCTTGTCAAACACCCATAAATTCAACTGGTAAGGTACTAGTAAGTCCACATTGATTCAGACAATTTATTATTAAAAACATTTATCATATTGGTTCTCTCTGCCTACCCCACCTCCACCCAGTTCCGTGGGGGATGCTGCAGTGCTCATCGGGTGGATGCTGCACAGGTAAATTAGCGTCACAGCCAAAGGGCACTAAGCCTAGAATTCTCCAAAACTTATAAGGAAGCTCCTAGCAAACTTTCCCAACCTTTGTCTGAGAGGCAAACTTTATTGTTTTACTCTAGAATGCAGTTAAATGTCTCCAGGGGGAAGAAGAAAAGTTTCACTCTGTTTATTACCTGGATATGGAGTCAAATCTCCTCTGAAAGAGGAGAGAACTCTACTTTCCTGAAATCTTTGGACTCTGTATCTTACAGAGATGTTAGGCAAATATCCTTGCCATGTTCTTTTCTAAAAGATATGTAGAAATCAGAATCATAGAAAATTGTTTCCTGTTATCATCTTCTTTTGGTAAATAAAATTTTATTAGAATGCAGCTACGTCCATTTGTTTCCATACTGTCTATGGCTGCATTTGCACAGCAACAGAGTTGCGTAGTTGGCAGACACTGTGTGGCCAAAGAGTCTAAACATCTGCTCTCTTGCTCTCAATAGGAAAAGATTGCAAACATCTGCTCTAGACACTGCTGTTGTCCTCGACATGGATATTTTCCCCAGATGATCAGAAAGTAGACAGGAAGTGACAACACAGCAACAACAAAAAATAAATAAAGTAAAATGGAATGGAATGGAATGGAATAAAATAAAATAAAATAAAATAAAATAAAATAAAATAAAATAAAATAAAATAAAATAAAATAAAATAAAATAAAATAAAATAAAATAAAATAAAATAAAATAAAATAAACAAAGCATGGAATAAATGAAAAGACAGTGGACCTAAATACAAAAAACTTGATATTAAAGTAAATGTCCAATTTTGTAATTAAATTCATTTTAGAAATAGTGAAGCACTGACTCAGAACTTAAGAAACCCGTACTAAAAATGATAATAGAAAAGATAAAATTGAGAAATTCTTCAAGAATTAAGAGGAATACTACAAAATATATAAAAGTTTCATAATATAAAGCAATAAATGTGGACAGAGTTAATTAATGAGAAATAGTCAGCTATCCCCATAAAGAACCAAAAATAAAAGAATCCTTATTTTAAAAATTAAATGAATAAAAGACAAAGAAGACCTAAGTATACTTGACCTAAAAACAAGGTCTATGAAATCAGATGAGAAAATACTGACAAAAGCAACAAAATTAACTATGATAATATGACATTAAAATAGAACTTGATTACTTTAAAACAAATCAAGCATAAAAAGTAAAACAATCAACTATATAGAACCAAGAATTATTGTGAAACTATTCGTCTATATCCTTTTTTTTATTTTTATTGTTTACACTGTTGCAGATGCCCCCACTGTTCCTCTATATTTTAAATTGGTAGAGAATTTTGAAGAAATTGTAATATGTATTAAGAATGATCAAATCATGTTCTTTTGCCATGGGTGAAAGCAACAAAAATAATTCCAAATGCATGATAGTTCAGAACAAATGCCACCTATGACACAATTCATCATAAACTTGCTGCAGGATGTAACTTGGTTACCTGGGATACAAACCATGTTAGGAAACCAAAAGTAAGTGACTCAGCATGAAGACTGAAGGGCAGTTTCACATAGAGTGTTCTTTTTAAATATAAATTGTAAACACCTTAATGCCATTTAGCCAGTGTTAACAGTACCAGTGGTTGCTCCCCACATTTGATCTGGTGGATACTGCCATCGAGATGGACTCCTTGATTTCAGTGAATGTTATAGGAGTCTAGAGTAGTGGAAACCAAGTACAACACTTATTGTCAAAGGCAAGGTCCAGGTGAGCATATCTACTGTAAACAAGCAGCAGGAACACATTGGTACTCAGAACACATTGATTCACAAAAATCATTTTGGTAATAGCTAATTAGCATGGTATCAGTAGGAAGAAAATACCTGGGCAGCCCACTAGAGTATTTTCTCTTCGGTATGACAGGAAAACCCTAGCTCTGGAGGCCAAAACCTTGACCAGAGGTGTGCAATTGGATAGTCCTAACCTTTCACCTATTTGCCATAATAAAGTAATTCATATCCTAAGACCCCTTGATTGAAGGGGGTGCTGAATCATTAGGAGGAAAGAATCTGCTATTTCCATAAGCACACATCATAAATCTTCCCCCAAAGATTTCTCCACAGCCATCTGTAATCATTTTGTAGAATGACTGAGCACTGTGGGACACTTGGGCTGCTTCTATATCTTGGTGATTGTAAATAACGCTGCAACAAACATATGGTGCTTATTCAGTAGATGAGTGGATAAAACAACTACGGGACATTTACACAATGGAATACTACTTGACTGTACAAAAAGAAGATAATTGTATCCTTTGCTATAGTATGGGTGAACCCAGAGAACATTATGCTAAATAAATAAACCAGTAAGAGAAAGACAAATACCATATGATTTCACTCATATGTGGAATCTAATGAACAAAGTGAACTAACCAACAACACAGAGATAGACTCATAGATGGAGAGCAGGATGATAGCTAAGAGGGGTGAGGTTAGGGGGTTGAAGGATTAAGAAAAAGGTAAAGGACTCATGGACATGGACAACAGTGTGGTGATCATGAGGGAGAGAGGCGTGTAAGGGGATTAAATGGTAATGGAAAAACTAAATTAAAAATATAAAAATTAAAAAAAATTAAAAATAAAAAACAGAGAACAAGCACTAAGGAAAGGGAAAGTGCAGAACTTTCACTGATTGCTATACAGTAGCTCTGAAATTATGCTAATTCCTGGGAACCCAAATGCTGTTGTGACTCATCAGTAAACAGAAGGTATATGATGACCATAGTCAAATCCAGCTCACTTGAACCACAGACCAACTGGACCCAGCTGGTCTGCAAGGAACCACGTAGGTATATTCCCAGTGCAGGAAAGTACAATTGAAAAAGATGCTCTCAGCAACTACACTGACTCTCTCACACAGGAGGACCATTATGGTAAGAAGGGCTAATATGAAGCCCCTGGAACTCACCTCCCTGTCAAGTTTGTAAAGCAGAAGCACTAATCTACCATCCAGGAACTGCAAAGAGTAATCACTTTGGGAAAATAGCAAGTTGGGTGATATATAAAACACCCCTATTTAACTTACAAGTTCAATGGCCGCAGAAGTCAGTTGAATCTTCAGAAAGATGTGGACCATCCAAAATGAATCAGGTAGTCACTCACGTGCAGCTTGTCACCGCAAAGGCATATCTTCCCTGGAACAACAGACTCCTGGAAATTGCTGTGGAGACATTGACCTGGCTAATGCCCTTTCCGCAGTTCCAGTTTTCAAAGATGACCAGAAGTTGTTTGTTTTCATTTTCCTGAAATGGATTTGAGGGATACTCTGTTAGATCAAGACACTCCCTTGGCTCTGGAGGATTTGCCCATTTGTCGGTTATTTCAAGTCCAGCTGACACTTGAACAATGCTGAGCTTAGGGGCACCAACCTCTGCCATCTCACTCGGCCCAAAATCTGCCTAAAGATTTTCACTCTGCAGTGGCTGTTCAGATCCACAGATTCAACAAACTTCTGATAAAAATGGCATTTTCTATCTGTGGTTGGGAATCTGAAACTGAAAAACTGCAGTTAGAAAGGTGAAAATCCATTTTAAATCCCAGGTTGGTTGAATCTATGATCAAAACCTATAGATAGAAAACTGGCAGATACCAAGGACCCACAAGTCTTTACTGAAAAAAATTCTTGTGAACAACCTGTGTTGGTCAAGAGTCAACTATAGGAAATTCATACCATACATAATAACATAAAGAAAATTGGTATCTTATGTAGAGAATGCAACATTTTGATTAGAAAGAATATCAGTAAAATCATCATCATCATTTTCACTAAATAAAGGAACAGCTTTATCTGAAATCCAAATAGAAATATATTTCAAAAAATATAGATTTTTCAAAGCAACATTGAAGTGTACCTTATTTAGTTTGTTGAATATAATGGCTATGGAAAGTATTTTTTTCTTCAAAAATAAACAAATAAAAGAAAAATTCTAATAAAGGAGAAAAATCAGGATGACCTGAAATTTTTTCACAATATCAAACAATGCTTGTGGACATTGGTACATTTTAATGGCTAGAAATATCTGAGGCAAAATGTATATGGTGCCAAAATTTTACATTTAATAACCAGATTAAAGGATGAATGCGTGTTCCATTTTTTCATGTTCTATTACATTTGATACTGCCTAGAATTGAAACATTGAGCATAGCGGTGCCCTTATTAATGTATTTTATTGTTCTCTTTATGAAACTTAAGAGTATTATAGAAACTGATGTTACTGTTCTAAAGAAACACACATCTTAAATTCAGTTTTCTTTTCTATTTCTTTTATTTGAGGAAGTAAAAACTTTGATGAATTAAAAACAATTTTAAAATTCCATATCAAATATGACCAAATTTTATAAATCTATCAGCTGATCCCTCTCTGTTGGTACAATTAAACCAAGTATAATTTATTCATCTGTATAGTTGATTTATTTGTCTATATATACAGCTGACTACATGAAATATTAATTACTTAATATTAAAAAATAAAATATTTGGTAAATTTTTTCCTCTTTCCTTTTTGGTAAGTATTCACCCTTTTCTTTATTTTCCTTTTTTTTTTTTTTCACTTATGTTTCATTTCATACGTGGCATACACTATTGTATTAGTTTCAGGTGCACAATATAGTGATTCACCATATATATACCTTAGGAAGTGATCACCACAATTAATCTAAAATAAGTCTAGTAACTGTTTGTCACCATATTATGATATTATTGAATGCACCCCCTGTATTTTTTTCACCCATCCCTGTCCCTCTCTGTTGTGGCAAATATTCCTTTGGTCAATCTTTTTATGAATTGTTTGTTTTGTTTTGTCTGTTCATGTTTTTAGATTCCACATAAGTAACACTATACTGTACTTGTCTTTGTCTGTCTGACATATTTCACCTAACATAACACTTTCCCAGACCATCCACGTGTGGTAAATGACAAGATATCCTTTTTTATTTCTGTGTAATATTCCATCTATGTATAAACCTAGCAGTGAACACCTAGGCTGCTTCCATATCTTGGCTTTTCTAAAAAAATGTTGCAATAAACATAAGGGTGAGTAATCTTTTTGAATTAGTGTCATTGTTTTCTTTGATAAATACCTAGGGTTATATGATAGATCTAGTTTCAGTTTTTGAAGAAACTCCATTCTTTTTTCCATAGTGTTTCCACCAATTTGCAGTCCCACCAACAGTGCACAAAGGTTCATTTTCCTCCACATCTTCACCAACACGTGGCTTTTTGGTAACAGCCATTGTGATTGATGTGAGTATGATGGGGTATCTCATTGTGGTTTCAATTCTCCTTTTTCAACTGAGTGTGTGATACTTTAGTTTTTTTGCAAGTATTTTTTAAAAATTGTACAAGAAAATAAAGAGCAAGGCAAAGGAAATGTGGTAACTGTATATGTTGTATATTAATAAATAAATATTAAGTTTTTGTCCAATATGTATTAAATGTGTATTTTTTATTTAGAAAGTCATATACTATAGGATAAGAAAAATTCCTCTTTACTTTCACTAAAATCCTTACATTTTCCTGAATCATTTTCTTTAGAAGAGTATTATGAATTTGTGTATAGTTTGTGTATGATTTTTATATTCTATTATAGATTTTTCATAAACAATATGTAGTATAAAGTCATCTTTCATTGGCTATGCTATTTTATTTTAAAGATAAAGAGAAACATAACATTTCTTGAATTAAAACAAACCTGGTATTTTTTGTTATGTATTTGTGTATTGTTAGGCTATTGCCACAATATTAGGGGGACATTGTGAGGACAATGTATACTCCCCAAAACTCTGAAGCCATAATTGTTATTTGGGGCATATCACCACAGGGAATCCTACAGGTGCTATGGTTTTGACAGACACACTTCTGTAATTGATGATGTATCAAGCCAATTTTTTTCCTCTATTAATAGAAAAAGCCTGTTATAGTTTACTTACCTTCTGATCATTTCTACACATTAGATAAAAGAATATTGGACACTTTTTACTTATCCAAATACTAAATGAGAATATCTCAAATTAAATTCCATTTCAGATTTAATCTGAAAAATACATATATAATAATGATTCATTGCTGTATTCTTGAAGTGACAAAAAAACACTACCTTGTTTCTTTTTAATTATTTTTTTAAATTGGTATAGGTAGAGATAGCTCAAATGTTCATAAATTCCAAATAAAATGAGGTAAAAAATTTTTAATTTTAGAATATTTCAAAATTTATTCTAATGGGGATAAGAGGTATGTGAGAAATCTTTGGACTTTCCTCTCAATTTTGTTATGAACCTAAATTCGGTTTGGTACACTTAAAGTCCAAACAAGACCAATGTCCAATCAGAGACCTTGACTTCCACTAAAGATGATTTGTGTAACAACTTTTGATTCATTCCTCCTTACATTACATAGTGATAAGATCAATAAAATATGTTTTCTTGCTACCACTAGATTTCCTATCATTTGTCCCTCAGCTGCCAGTGTATGCTTTCCTACTGAAGAACTCATCGCAGAAGACAAAGACCGTAACATTTCAATGGACTGAATTTTAAGAACTATGCTCTGAGGCAGTGTAACGGAAGGCAAGGGGCACAGACGCTGCGCTCCTGAGTACAAAACCCTTCTCCGCCACTTTACGATTTTGTGACCATAAAAAATGCACCCTTTATTAAGTGTTTGTTTTTCATCTGTAACTTAGGGTTAATAAGAGTACTGAATCAATAAAGTTTTATGATGAAAAATGAGCTAATATGTGTAGACTAGTTAGAACAATACCGATATAGCAGCATGCAAGTGTTAGCTATTATTGGCAGTGATAGTTGTGAAGCTGTTGATGGTATTTTTTCACAGGTGATATATACTCCTGATCCACGTTAATGTTGATGAAGCGGAAATGAGTTTTCCACTGTTGAAATGGTAGGATATATGTTATAGACTGAATGTTAGTGCATGCCAACTTAATTTAATTAAAATTTAATTTAATTTAATTAAAATTTAAGTTAGTGCACTCCACTTTCAATTTAATGTTGAAATCCTAACCACTAGTGTGGTGGTATTTGGAGTGGAACCTTTGGGATGTGATTGGATCATGAGCCCTCATGAACGGGATTAGTGCCCTACTGAGAAAGACACCAGAGAGCTCTCTTGCCTTCTGCCATGTGAGGACACAGTGAGAAGATGGCTGTCTATGAACCATGAAGCAGGTCCACACCAAACACTGAATCTGCTGGCACCTTGACCTTGGACTTCTGAGACTCCAGACTGTGAGAAATAAATATTTGTTAACTATGTCACCCAGTCTGTGATATTTTTATTACAGAAGCTTGAGTGAGAAAGTGTATTATTGGAAAAACATGTGTACTAGGGTAAGAGAAGGTATCCAAGCAAAGCTATATTGAATTTATGAAAGACTATCAATATAGGAGATAAACTTTTTCACTTATTCATTCAATTTTTTTCTGTGCCTACTGTATCATGGGTACTATTTTAGATGGTGATGACAGAACAGGTAACAAAATATAACCCTTGCTTTCATTGAATTTATATTCCAGAGGAGGGGCCAACAATAAACAAATCAGAAAAAAACAGTGTGTAAGAAGATGAGAAATGCTAAGTACTGTGGAGAAAAATAAAGCAGGATATAGTGGTACTAGTGAGCTAGTCAGACAGTGGGTTGCAGCTTTGTGATCAGGTGACCCTTAATTAGCTTATTTTTTAGCAGAGCCCTAAATACAAGGGAGCAAAGATCCGTGTTGTTATCTGGGGAAGAGGATTTCTGGCAAGAGCAAGAGCGATTGTCCTGATGTTGGATCAAATTCTGTGAATAATGAGGAAACAGGGCTACAGCAAAATAAGATGGGTAGTGACAGAAGAGGTGGGTGAGGAAAAAAGACAAGGAAAGAGAACATAAAACATTAGTGCAGGACATGGTAAGTTTCTGGCTTTTACTCTGAATGGGAAGCTGATGGCATGAAGAGAAATGGCATGATCAAACATATGGGTAAATGGCTTAGGGGAATTACCCATCAAAGTTGGAAGGGAAGGCACGCAGAAGGGCCAGGCACTAAGTAATCCAGCTAACCCTAGCCAGGATGTGTGCTAAGCCAAAATTGTTGCTGCTATTGATATTATTAAACCATGGAGGAAGAACAACAGAGGTGATGAAGTGCTAAAGCCAAGTAAGGGCTTGCAAAAGTGAATGCATTATAGCAGAAAATTTAAAAGAACTGCATTTTTGCACATATCTAATCTATTCTACCCATGCTCTATAATTAATCTTTCCTGTCTACCTGCCTCCCTGCCATCCACACGCCTGCTTGAGTGCCTATCACTAGGTAAGTACAGGGGCATAAGGTTAAGACTTAGATCCTGTGCTCAAGAGTTCACAGTATAGTGGAGGAGACTGACACATTGACAGGTTATTATAATATAGAACCCTGGGCACTATAACAGTGATACGAATAAAGTGCTTCCTTGAGCAATTTATAGAATTCTTTGTGTAATTTTGGCACTATCTCTTAGCAGAATTTTTGCAATTCTTTTAAATTGACAGACTCCATGTCACAATGTATATCTTCTCCATGAGTCTCTAAATACACATATACTGAAAAACACAAGGAAAATTCTATTTAACATACATTATTAAATATGTCATAGAATTTTTGTTAGAATTCTTCTGTAGATTCAGTTGCTTATTTAAGTAGTCAGTTCATTGTTTATTAGGTTTATTTCCCATTTTTTCTAAGGTAGCTTATTTTCTCAAGATATTGGTATAAGTAAATCTCATTTTTCTTCAATTTTTTCTAAAGCCCTAAGAGATGAGAAATATATACTTAATGCATTTTAATTAATTAAACATTGCAATGGGGTTCTTTAATAAATAGTGACTGTGGCGATTTTTCTTTCAATATTTCATCTAAAATGGTCATTTAAAATCATTTCCTATATTTCTTTATACCTACAATTTCCACTGCAAAATTACATACCCCCCTTATTTTTGCTATCATTTTTGTTACAAACTAATAGCTGCACAGAATAATTTATCTTTGGCTATATTTTTCCACAGAACTTATTTTGCGCTTCTTGAAGGAGCAAAAAATAACTTGGTGGTTTTTGGATGTCTGACTTGATCATGGATTTACAATTTTGTTAAATGATCAATTTGTCAAATACTGCAAAAATTTTATGAATTAAATTACTGTTCACCTCACCCTTTCCCATTCTTCAAATATATTTGATACTCTTCATTTTATTTGTAACAGATAGATTTTAGTTTACTTACTGGTGCCAATTTTCATTTGTTTTGAAGTTAAACAATTCTCCTCTATGGTAAATATAACTTTCTCACTTATGAGAGAGATCCACAGGAAATCCACAAATCAAGGAATACAAAATTCTGTAAACATGGAAAAGTTATAATTAATAATTAAATAAAATATAATTCACTGCTTATGATAATGATTATTTTAAAATGTTAATACTGGCAAAACTACAGTGAAACGAATACTTGCGAATTGTTGATACAAAACAATTGACACAACCATTATGGAAAACACTTTGGTAACAGAATTCAAAAGTCTTAAAATTTTTAATATTTTCTAATCTAGTAAGCTTATGATCTAGGTATTCTAAGGAAATCTGATTTTTTGAAAATAGCTTATTTCATAGGAGCATAAATTGCATGATTTTTTTCATCAAAAATTAAAAAAACTAAATTATTAGATGTCAGGGAAGACCAAAATTTTTAGGATTTAAAATACTGGCCACACCACTCTTTCCCATTATTCAATATATAATATTTGAAACTTTTCAATATATTTGTAACAGATATTCTTTAGCTTCTCAAATGGTGCCACATACACTTAAAAAATCAAGAATTTCAAATTGGTATGTTAGTAAACACAGTTTCTCCCCAAAATGCTTACACAGTGTTTTTAATAAACAGCTTCCCTCTCTAGTATTCTTTATTAATATCCTGATAACTAAAAAGCAATTAAATATATGATTACTAAATAGGTTTATACCAAATCCACCGGACTAAGTATTTTTAGCTATTAATAATGATATTTACAAAACATTAAAGGTAAGTATTTTGAATTATTTAAAATTATATATGTATATGAAACACAAATGTCTCTAAAATATGCTTAATAATAATATACCAATAGGTTAATAATGGTTGTGTTTTGGATATAGAATTATGAGATTTTTTCTTCTTTTGCATTTTTTATTTCTAAATGGATAGAAATACAATAAAAATGTCAGTGGGACAGGGAGACACATCTGCGATACGTGCATAAAAAGCTATGATTAATAGCTAGTGGTGGTGTCATCTGAGTCTACAATGCAGCTGCCCAGTGATGCCCCTTTTTTCACTGCCATCCTATCTAAGAGAGGAGGAGCCCTTTCCAATTTTTCTTCGGGAAGAAAGTATTAAGTAACTAATATGAGCATTCACCTGGAATACCTTTTACCTGCTGTGGAATTGCTAATATTACAATTGCATGTTTTAGTATTCAACATTCACTTATGATTCTAATAAATCTGTTTTTGACATAGTCTTTAAAAAACAATTATATTATTTATTCACTTATTCATGGAAGAAAGCAAGCCTTTTGTTGTATACTTTTTGAAAAAGTTGGACGTATTCTACAGGGCCCCTCAAATTATATGACAATCAATATCCTGAGATAATCAAAGCAGTTGTTTTTCTCCTCATGTAATGATGGTGCCTTTAATTATCATATCTCCTTTTCTCTTTGTTCAGATTTAGCATTTCAACCTAAATCCTGTGTAGAATTATAATTCCCTTTTGCAAGAAACATTTTAATCAATATTCTATATTTTATTCAATATTTATGTTGTATTCATTAGTGTGACATCTCCAGAGATCCATTAATATTAACAGGATGAAGGGTTGATGACTGATTAGGTGAAGAACAGCTCCAGTCTAGTAACCTTTGTAGCGATTTCAAGGAAGCCACAGGAGATGATGTTTGTACTCCTCTCTGGCAGGTCTCCAGACTCCTCGAGGTGTTTGCAGCCTAAAGTTATTAACTCCATGGACAATATGAACAGAATTTTGCATGAAAATCTTGCATTCCAGTGTCTGTAGGGGATATGTGAAATTAAAGCTCATAATAAAATTTCAGAAGTAGAATATTTGTCAGGTACAATTGTCAGGGCTGTGAAATTTTGGTTCTGGTTTGGTCTTCTTTTCTTTAGAAAAATTATTGATGATCAAAGCCATTTCCCAGAAGTGTTATGCAAAAGTAAAAAAAGACATTATAATATTAATAAGTAAACATTAAAATCAAATGTCAGAAAGTGCCTTTATTTTTTAATCTACAGTCATTTCTCCAATTCTATCTCCTTATCTTCCATAGAAATCAAAAGCTGAGTTAAGGGCTTTGTCATAGAGCCGCAGAGGCCCCCATGTCCCTACTGAAACATTTTCTGTGGTTAATTTCTAACATGGACACAGGAATCGACTGCTCTGGCCTTACCTGATTGTAAATATAAGGCCTGTATCAGAGTGATCATTCAAGTGCTATCTTACAGCATCATAAATGTGATGAACTGACTTGTATGACTATTGTATTCTTAGTCCCAGATGTCATTCAATTCTACATACTTAATGGTGGCTTTATACAGGCTAAGAATCTAGAAAAGACCTGAGACAAATAGGTAAGCAAAACAAAACTAACGCAGAAAACAGGATGTCACTGTGTATGTGTTGTGTGTGCGTGAGAAAGAGAGAGAGAACTAAAGGAGAGACTAGGAGAGCTTTAGAGGGAGTCACCTCTACTTTATTTCTGCAGGGTTTGTGTGTTACATCAAAATACACAATAAAAGATGAGCCTGGTCTTTCCCTTACAAGACACTTGGGGAAGATTACAAGAAGATTAAAAAAATAGGTAGGAGTAGTCACTAAAGATTCCAGGAGTGGGAGTAGAAGTAATTGCAGATTTAGTAGTGTTCAATACTTAACATTGTAAATAGAGTGAAGAGTCACCTGAATATAAATACAGCAGAAAGAAAAAAGCAAACAAAATTATAAATCTCATGTTTAAACACATGTATCATTTTATCTGATCTGCATAAGTAATTACTTTATTCATATTCTTATATGAGTCTTTTATTAATTTGTATTAGAATGAGTTAAGATTACTTGCTTAAGCCCTCTGTTCAGGTGGTTCAGTTGGTTGGAGCGTCGTCCTGTACATCAGAAAGTTACAGTCCCCAGTCAGGGCACATACCTAGGCTTTGGGTTCAATCCCTGGTTGACGGGTGTATAAGAGCATATCAATGTTCTTTCTCACATCGATGTTTCATTCTTTCACCCTTCCTCTCTCTTTAAAATCAATACAAATACCCTTGGCTGAAAAAAAAGATTCACTTGTGACAATCAGATGATGATTTGGTTTCTCTGATTCATGAGTGCATTTTTAATGATTTCTTACCCAGCCTTCAGACCCCTGGCCTACCTCAGCAGAGATTTTTCACTACTTCTTTTACAGCTAAAGAAACTGCGACACTGGGACTTTAACATACCTTTGGGTAATAATTGAAGAAGGGGAATCATGTCAAGTTTTTTTCCTAGTGTCAGGGTTCTTCTCATTGCATTGCAACTCTTGCAATTACACTACAGTCATTTGTGACCACATAGGGGAGTTATTTCTTAGCCAGTTTGGGTTGTAAACTTATAAGATGTAAAAGCTATAAATCCATTCTAGGAAATAAACCTACTATTCTTCCCTGTGGTATATGATGTGCAGACCAATTTCATATGTCTACCCATGCTTTTTCATTGGCTTTCAAATATAGCCTGGGATCCTTAGCACAGAATGATCTGGCCCTTGGCCTCCTGATCTAATAGCTTCACTATTATATTTTACTGCCCTTACTCATCAAAGGCCCCACTCACATTGGACTCTGAATGCTTTTAATCTTCAAATACCTGCATTTCTTCAGTCAACTCTATGTCTCTGTTCTTCCCCCACATCTAAATTCTACTCATTTTTTAAAGCTTTGTCAAATATTCTAGCCCAAAGAATCCTTAATAATTTAACCTATGGAAGTGTCTCTTCTGGTATATCTCTTCAGTTTTGCTTGGCAGAATGAGTATTTGTGTAAATGCTATTTTCTCTGCTAGTGTATTAATATATAATGATATAAGATGTGTCTGTAATAACCTTCATTATTCAATAAGTAATAAAAAACTATTGACTGAATAAAAGATATTCTGGAGGTAAAACATTCTATAATATTATATAATACAAAAAATTCAAACAATTTTGTGATTGGAACACAATGAAATAGTTGCAGATAAAATAATTACTTCTTACAGCTGATCTAACTACTGTTTCTCTGAAGTACCTACCTGAATAAAACTGTCAATATTACAAAATGTAAGAATAAACCTACTCGAGGCAAATATGTATATATGATACACCCTAATAATTCTTAATTAAAGCATTATTTGTAAAATATATTGTATAAGATAATATCAAATATACTATATTTAATCTTGCTGTTGTTAAATCCTTTTTCCTCACTAAAAAGTAAACTTCCTGAGGGCTGGTAATTTTCTCTTAATTTACAGATTGATCTAAATTACTAGAATAATGTTTGATAATAAATAAATGCTCAATAATTGTTTATTGATTGAATATATAGAAGAACCACTACCACTCTGACTTCATTGAACTTTATTTTGCTCAAATAATTATTTTATTTCCTTGCTTACCTTTTAGATACTCTGCACAGAGAGTTAATGAAGAAAGTGGCATGTGCTATATTCTATATAGAAGCTGACTGAATTGACTAAAATGATGGGGGTAACTTTAATTTTAGTGCTGCCTTACTCTCTTACTTCATCTTTTAGATATTATTGTATAGAAATTGTTTGCTTAAACATATTTAATTCTTTCTTTTCTACACTACGTTCTACTTTAGATTCTGCATTCACAGTTTTAAGAGTAAAGATCAATTACCACCATCCCCCCAAAAGATTTTTCAGGTATGATTAGGAGAAGTTTTAGAGAGCCTAAAGCAAAATATATGTGTAAAAAGTAGGGATTTATTATCATAAATATTATGAATGTTGTGAGATACTAAATAAATACCATGAACTGTGTTGAAAATAACCATGTTAGATTTTGAAGCTGGAATATATAAAAGCTCATAGAGATTTTAGGAAATGTTAACCACCTTGTTTACCATTCAAGTCTTTCAGAAAAGCTAGTTTGAAGTCAATTGAAAGAGGAACAGGCATTAACTCAAAGAAAATAGTTCACTGATGGTTAGCCTAGTAGTCATTTTCACTGCAAACTTGTGGAATTCAACATTCTCATTATTGTGACTGTGGAAATAACATGTAATGACTCATTCGAAGTTCACATGAAACACTAGTTTTAAACTACTAGTTTCTATTCATCTCTGTTACTTTACTTTTCAATTTGAATGCCAAGTAGACATGAATTAAATTTGGCAGCTAGTTAGGAAATGTTTATACAACATAAAAAAAGTCTAGTCAAAATTTAAATCAATATATAATACCTATATTTCAAAAGTAATAAAAATAGCAGATAATATGAATTTCTTGTCTCAATGAAGCTCTATTAAAGCAACTGTAGTTAATATGTGAATCTCTTTGCATATTTTTTTTCTTTTTCCAGTGATTGGAGATTTGTTTCCTTTAAAAAACAAAATTTGGGGAGTATATTTCACAATTACTTCAGGATATAGTTACAGGTATCAATTATGAATAAAAATGAATAATGGATAATGTGACGAAATTTTTTTCAAACTAAAATAAAATCAATGTTATAAGTGTGGTAGTTCAGTTGTCAACTGTGAAAGAATGCTTCACAAAGTAAAACTTGGCCCTGGTGGGGGGAGATGGCACGGAGGATATTACCTTCTTTTCCTCCTCTCTCTCTCTTTTTTATTGTTGTTCAAATATTGTTGTTTCTATTCCCCCCCAACTCCCCCAACCCCAGCCATCCCCACCTCAATAGATATCCTAATTTATTCTAAATTACATAGATAATGGATTAAGTTAATGCACTTAATTACTTTGGCACAGTGAAAACCAGAGGTTGCTAAGGTAAATTTTGCCACAGATTTGCAGTTTCAAAGACAGTTTTCAAATAAGCATGATCACGTGTAAGACCTTGGTTATTACACCAATCTTTCAATACATGTGGTTTGACTCCTGCTACAGAAAGTACTACAATGAAGCAGATTATATATATATATATATATATATATACACACACATGTGTAGTTTTATATATACATATTTATATTTATATATAGTTTTCAATTATATCCTGCTAGTTTTATACACCAATGGAAAAACCAAAGTGAATGTTTCTGAAAATTGGTTGTTACCTGGAATCAGATTAATATTATTAATTTGGTTCTAGATTTATTCATCTAAAATATGGAAAAGGCATCAACCTAAATTTTAGAGGCGTTCTGAGACTTAATGAGATAAAGTTTAAGAAGTACTTGGAACAATCTGGCCTCCAATATGTAAATCAATATCTATTAGACATTATTTTAATTATAATGGTGATGATTACAGCCGAACTCCTCAGCCCTTCCTAACCCCTCATCAAAGAGCTCTAGGACTCAAAATGTTGGAAGGAAGGAAGGAAGGAAGGAAGGAAGGAAGGAAGGAAGGAAGGAAGGAAGGACTATGTCAAACTCAAACCTTTTGAAAAACTTTATAAAAGAAAAGAAAAATCTGCCAATGTGAAGCTGAGTTGAAATTCACTCCAGGGAAAGTTATTAGTATAGCCAGTTTAAACTGCTTTAGTTATGTCTCTCATGCTACCTTGCCAAGTTACTGTCATAGTTGATTTACAATATATTTTTATTTCAATACGTGATTATATTAATTACTGTTTTGATGATGTTGCTATCCTACCATGTGTCCCTGAAGAGTTTGTATTAGTACCCATCTTTTAGATTTTCTATGGTTCTTGAGAATTTTTTCCACTGCAGATACCTACCATAAATCCTTACACATTTCTAAGAAAATTATCTACTATAGCACAGCATAATTTAATTTTTCTTTCAAGCACCATACACCTCACTAATACTATAATATATTTCATCCTTTTGACATTCTAATATAGTATATACTCATCTGTGTTTGACCCCCATTTTTTCAAATACATTTCTCTCTTTAACTGTCATTTGCAAAGGATAAAGGCAATTCTCCCCAACTCTTTTCAGTTTCTCTGAGCAGGGACTGAATTAATCATCTTTGATTCCCCTGAAAACAATTGGAAGTTGTCCCACATATTCAAATTGGGTAACATTATATTAGCCTGCTAGTAATGATAGGCCTTGTGGCATGATTGGTCTTGGGACATGAGACAAATGTGAAGAATTTAATTCTTCATGCAGATAATCTATTTTTAAGCTTTGTATTATGTCCATTAAAAGCACTGCTACTAAAGCATTTTGCCAGACAATGCCACTGGCCACAAAGGGGTTTGGATGGGTAAGTTAGTCTATCAGCACTTGAGTGTATTGTGTAATTACTATGACTGAAGAAATGTCTATCACTGTGAGAGAGTTTTGAGAATTAGAGAACAAAAACAGTCATCACGGATAGTTTCCGTTTTCTTTTTAAAACCGACTCATTCTCTCCTAATGACTCTAACCCAAATTATACCTATATGCCTCCTTGTCCAATATCAGCACACGTGCTTCATTTTGGTAAACCTTGAGCTTTAGCTGATTGAGTTTGTCATTTATAGCAAAGTCAATTAGATTATCGTGTTACACTGATTATAGTGAATCATTCTGTTATGGACAAATGGTCTCAGCAGAAACATCAAATACCCATGGGACATTTCCTTTCAATGCTGAAACAGAATCAGAGAAATGCCCAACTGAAGTTGAATTAAGCCATGGTTTGCTGTAGATGTCTTGCTTCCTCAAACCTGAAGCTGACTTAAAGGAAGTGAACACAAAAGATAGAGATGAAATAATAGAAAATGGAATAAGCCTTAGTGACATTTTTAAGATGTTGAATCAAGCTGTGACTAAAGTTAGACTTATACTGAACTATTCAAATATTGAAATGGACTGAACATCTGTGCCCCCCCCTCCAATTCATATGTCAAAAGCCTACTCCCAATGTTATAGTATTTGGAGATGGGCCTTTGAGAGATAATTAGGTCAAGAGAGTGGTGGAGTTCTCATGAGTGAGGTCAGTGCCCCTACAAGAAGGGGCCACAGAGCTAGCTCTCTTCCTTCTCATAGAAGGAAACAGCAAGATGTCAGCCCTCCGTAATCAAGAAATAGGTACTCAACAAAAACTGAACTATGCTGGTCACCTATCTTGGACATTCAGCCTCCAGGACCGTGAGAAATAAATATGTGTTGTTTAAGCCACTACAGAGGAAGAAAATCTTTCTATCATTCGAGATTTTAATGCTGGCCTAGTAATTAAGTGTGCGTGAGACAGATTAACAAGTGAAAATAACCAAATTTAATTATATATATATACATGTGTGGGAACCCTATATACATGAGAAAGTCAGATATATCCCACACGCATGAGAGGGTTCAAGGGCAGAAAGAGAAAATGAAGTGTATATGACGTGCCAAGCTGAAGACGAGATGAGGCACTCTGGGGCTACAGAGGGGAGAAAGGTCATTGCAGGATGATAAGAAGAGCAGATGCATGGCGATTAGAAGGTGCCTGCCTTAGAGATAGTCATAAAAAGTTATCCCTGGTTATAATTCTTATAATGAGTAAGGCCCCTAATTTAAATTCTTTAAGGGAGAGGTAAAAGTTTCTCATGAACCTGCAGGGTCTCAATATCCTGTAGCTCAAACTAATTCCCTTACCACAGAGACACATCTTAGGGGGACTCGTAAGCCTATGGATCATGATTAGGTTACACAGGTTAATGATTTCTAAACCTTATTGTTACAATTAGACTGAGAAGTGGAGGCCTATGTGCGTATGAGGCAAAAATGTACCTCTTCTCTGTCCATTTTAGTCACAGCTGGTTGCTAGAGAATATGCCTGAAATTTGTATTTTCCAGATTCTGATGCCCGTTGAATTTAAAAACTTCTTGTGGCCAAAATGCCACACTCATTCATAATACATACCTTTTTGTATCTAAGTCAGGCATCTACGAAAGCAACATAATTTACTGTGATAGAAGCAAAATGGGATTTGAAATCAAACAGATGGAGATATAAATTGCAATTGTACTATTCATTGGATGTATGACTATTGATGCTTTAGATTATCTTCTTGAGCTTATTGTCCTGTATAAAATGAGGATAAACTATTGATAGTAAAATATTGCTTTATTGACTGTGTAGCATCATGTTGATTAAAACACTAATACTTTATCTGAGATATTTTTTGGTGAAATTTTGGCTTCCTTTCCATTGTTGGAGGTTAATTTTGTCCCTTAGCAAAATCATATATATTTTTGCCCTCTGGTTCATATGATCAAATTTCAATGGGACAGAAAAATAAAAAGCAGTTTTACTTCAAAAAGAATAAATATATATACATGGAAAATAAGATTAAAAATATTGTTATATTTGTAAAAGCTAAAATAATCATTGAAAAAGTACTACTTTGGTAAAATTGCAACATAATAAAGTAGCATAAGAAAATTCATACCTTCATTTATAAAGATATCACTCATATAAACATGCTATGCAAAAAAATTAACAAAGAGTATGTGAAAGGGCTCTGTTTTTGGAAAGACTGAATGTAATCAACAACTTTCCCTAAATTGACTTATAACTTTAGAGTTGTCTTAATAAACAATTTTTCTAGAGTGAGATAAGCTAATTATAACAGTATTCAAAAATATACACAGAGAATATGTAAGACACCTTAGAATATATTGATGGTTTTATCCCTCTCAGATATTATCAAAGGAAAAATTACATGGGGCACAATTAAGTGGGCAAAGAAGGATTTATTCAAGGATATCACAATAGGGGAAAGAGGCCAAAACTCAGTCAGCTGAAGTCCACTGTGACAACGGGCTGAGGAGTTTCTAAGAGTTAGGGTAGGAGAATCTGGGCCATCTGTGTTTGCTAACTGACTTTACCCAAAGAAAATTGAACTTCCTTGGATCTTCATGACAAAAGGCAGTCTTGCAGCTTGGGGTAAGGTTCTGTTCTACAATTGAAACTGGAAGAGAGGGCCTCCACCCTTCTTCAGGATTACATTTCAAAAGGATTGTTCCCAGGTCATTGAGAAAGACATTCCTCAGCTGTAAACCTGGCAAGAAGCTTTACGAAAAATTTATAACTCAAAGGGGCAGACACAGAATTTATAAATTTTCTAAAGTAAAGGCCCTAAGTATTGCCAATAGAAATAGAATTTTTCCATGAAGTTGCAAGAAAAGCATTCCGGGTGCTTGCATGGGAGAATGTGAACAATCAACAAGATTTACTGGAGCAAAAGGACAGCTCCCAGGTGCCTAATTTCTCATCCACGACCATGTGGCTCAGTTCCATTTCACTGCAGAAGTCCTGGGCCTGGTGAGCACAAGTGGGTCCTGAACCTGCAGGAGAGTCAGGATCCAGAACTATAATGCCATCACCCTGGGCTCCAGCATCATCTCTGCTCCCAGCTGCTCTCTGGTCCAATCAGTGCCACAATTCATCCTGAGCTGCTGCCAGGCCTACGAAAAAACAAGCTGAACCTTGGGCCTTTGTTAGGTTTGATTATATTCCCTTGGGCTTAGGAAGAGTTAAGCTTTCTTTCAAATGAACCAACTTTCTTCCTAATTCTTTGAGGCTTGCACTGGGTCCTCCCCCTCTCCAACCCCTTACCTGGATCTTCTGGGGTTTCATGTCCTTCTTCTATCCAGTCATTTTACCAGCTTTTCCCAGGCTAGACTCCTTCCCTTTATTGTCACTATTTTAGTTCCAACTTTGCATGCCTCAGCTCTGTTTAGTCATCTGGCTTCTGCTGTGCATGTGCCTAGCAAAGGAATTTCCCCTATTGTTTTATTCCCCACCCCCTTGTCCCCAGTCTCAGCTAACAGGCCATGAACAGATTGCCCTGGGGAAATTGAAAGGTGGGATGCCTTCTTGCCTGCTTGGGGGTGAGGGTCTCTCTGGTGGTGGATGTGGCTTTCCTCTGAGGGATCTGTGAAGCTGTCCCTCTGTAGTCAATCAGGCTTAATGTCTGATTCAGCTTCCTAGTTAACCAGGTTTAGTATCTGATTAAATGTATTCCCTTCTTTCATAATAACTACCTACTATAACATAAGAAAAAGGAGATCAGAAGCCTACAGTCAGGAAAAAGCCTGTCTAAAGTTTAGTCAAACTGAGGGGAACATTAGGCATGTTGGTCATTATTAATTAATAATACAGAGCTTTTATAAATGAAATTGTGATTGCTATATGAGTAGACAGACAATTTTCAGCCCAGGTTTCCAGGTAAATAAAACCTGAAGCAACAGCTTATAGATAAGGAAATTTCAAAGGATTTAAACCTAAAGGAAACAAATAAAGAAAAAGAAGAGTGAGGCAGGACCTATTTGAGGATGTTCCTTACTAAAATTGCCTCCGACTCATGGTATTTGTTTAGAGAAACCAAATAAAATACTGCACTTGGGAATAGTCCATCTGGGAGAAAAGAAAGAAAATAATTTGCTCATCATATGCAATTTTCCATTAATTTCCCTGCCCTTCTGTGTTCCATCACCTGCCCTCCTCTGGCAGAGAGAGGAACTTCACAGAAAGCCAGGGTCCCAACAAGTCCAATAAGGCAAGGGCACATAGGGCAGCAATCTCTCTCTTGGCCAGCCAGTGCCATCAGTTTCATAGATTTGTAGTGGTGGGAGATAAGCCAAAGCAAACTCTTTCTACCCCCTTAACAGCAACACAGCACACACACCATTGTTTAGACAGCCCCAGGTGGTGTCTGAGACAAATGGAGGGAAAAAGGAGTTGTAATAAGTGATGCAGAAGCAACTGGATAGTTCATTGGAAAATTATAAAAAGTGAATTTATTTTTACACTGTAAAATAATAAATTCTAAATAGATCAAAAAATCTAAATGGAAAAATTGTAAGTATGAAATAAAGTCTGGGTAGTTTCTTTATAGTCAGTGTCAACATGAGAAATATCCAAACCTGTAAGAATTTTTTTGTGTTTATTCGAGGCACACTGATGACAATTTCTAAAAAGCAAGACCTCAAGGAATTGAGAAAATGCTCCAGAAACTGGCAGTTTTGCACCTTATTTTATATGTTACAATCAAAAGAAGACATGAAAGAGGGTTTACATGAAATCCAGTGGTGATAGATTAGGGAGGTGGGACAAAGCAAAGCAGAGAAACCTCTGGGATTGAATAAAAAGCAAAACAATAGATACACACTTCTTTCATATAGGTGGGTACAGGATAGTTAACAGTTAACAATTAACATAATAACAGTAAGAATGTGGGGCTCTGTAGTCTCCACTCCAGTAGGTGCTTGTGCTTTTAAGTATCTGAAAAAAGGAAATTTGCTATTCAAAAGGTGTGTTGTCATAGATGCAAAAAGACAATAGACTAGCTCAACTGAGGTAAAGGTCGACTTGTCAGGAAAGATTCTAGTCTAGCACATGACTGCCCACCTGTGACTTGCTTTTAGTTAGAAAGTTTTAATTTCACACCATCCTGTGTGGTTACTTTAGGCTTCCCCTGAGCTTGTTAGGTTTAGTATGTGGCCCTTTTTTGTCCACCTAAGGAAGAATTTATTTACTATGACTTTAATTCGGGAAAAAAAAGAGAAAAGATAGAAAATTTTACCACATTAAAACAATACCCCGAACCTTTCACATGCTAAAAAAAATAAGCAAAACAAAAAGATAGGTAATATTAAACAACAAATTTTAACTTCCACAGCTGAAAGTTTTTTATTATACTTTAAAACATAGTTTCATTGAATTTACTGGGGTTGAAAGTCTTTTTTTTTTTTTTAAGGCTTTTTATGTCAATACTAGCAAAAAAATCTGGTCTTGGAGCATGGAGTCTAAACCACCAGTAACATGGTTAGCTAGTAGGAAAGACATGCTCAGCATCCCAGAGTTTTGCACATCTTTCTATATATCAGCTATGGTGGGCAGGGGGAGAGGTAAAGCTGTCTGAAAGAATTTATATGAGCTATAGACAAATGGTATGGGAGAAGGTGAAGTAGGGCTAATTCTGGGATAGAGATGCAGCAGAGTCCATGGCAGACTCCCTAAAGCTCATGTGTAAATGAGAGAGGCACCTGGAGTTCAGTAGCTCCTGGCTATTCTCTCTTCCTAGATAATTTTGGAAATAGCTTAGGCAAGATAGAAAGAAGCTAGGGAAAGATCTCAACACTGCAGTGAGGAAGTAGGAGCCAAAATCCATATCTGCTCACCAGAGAACACTCCTCTGGGCACTATGAAAGGGAAACAGTTAATAGCAGGAAATCCCTGAGGTGGTCATGGAAGTCACAACAACAAAGCCCCTTCCCAACCAGAAGGCAGAGTCCTAATTTGGCACCTCAAAGCTTGGAGACAATGCCCCACCCTTGGAAACACATAAAGTCCCAGGAGCTAACTGGCCATGTGCTCAACTCACTCTCCAGTTGGCCCATGTTCTCTTTGATGCTTACTTTTCACTTCTTTCCCAGTGACATTACTACCCTGGACTCTTTCCTTTTCTCTAGAGGAATAAAACCTGCTTTATTCTCACTCCAGTTTGTCCAAAAATCTTTCCTGGGTAAGCCAAGCACCTAAAGGTCATCTGATTTGCAAAATTCCCATGTCAGGACCAGGCCAGCCCCTAGCATGGAAGTGGTTCCATAACATACCCCTGTGAAAGTTAATTCAACAATTCCATCATACACTAAGGAGCGTGAGTAGTCTTTTGTTGTTTTTTTCACTGCAGTTATAAACTGGCTAATTCCTTTTTGACTCTTCCTTCCACCCTCTGGCCTGCTGTAATTTAATGCAGGACATCTCAGAATTGTCTCCTTATCACTAACAAACTAATATCTATTCCCAAGATAGATTGGCAAAAACACAAAATAAATTTGGCACAAAGTAATTCACTGAAGCATATTAATAACAGGCAAAGGCAGAATGCAACTCAAAAGTCTTTTAATAAAGCACCAGTTGAAAAACTATGGTGCATCCATATAATGAAGCATTTTGCAGCTATAAAGAGACATCATCTCACTCAACAAAGGGGTAGGAACATAAAATGAAGCAAAAATAGCCTCTTCAACAAATGGTGTTGGGACAGCTGGGCAGCTACATGAAAAAAAAAAAAAAGAAAATGAAACTAGACTAGACCATAGAACATACTAAAAAATAAACTCAAGATGGATAAAAGACTTAAATATAAGTCATGATACCATCAAAGTCCTAGAGGAAAACATAGACAGGAAAATCTCGGCTATCTCATGCAGCAATATTTTCACTGATATGTCCCCTAAAACAAAGGATACAAAGAAAAGAATACACAAATGGGACTACATCAAATCAAAATCTTCTGCATGGCTAAAGAAAACATCAGCAAAATGAAAAGGGAACCAACTGTATGGAAAAACATATTTGGCAATGACACCTCGGACAAAGGCTTAATCTCCAAAATACATAAAGAACTCACATGACTCCACTCCAGGAAGACAAATAATGCAATTAAAAAAGGGGCAAAGGACCTGAACATACACTTCTCCAAGGAGGACATACAGAGACACATGAAAGAATGGTCAACATCACTAGCCATCAGAGAGATGCAAATTAAAACCACAATGAGATACCACTTCACACTGGTCAGAGTGGCCATCATAAACAAAGCAACAAACAAGTGCCGGTGAAGTTGTGGGGAAAAAGGAACCCTAGTGCACTGTTAGTGGGAATGAAGACTGGTGCAGACAGTGTGGAAAACACTATGGAATTTCCTCAAAAAAGAAAAAAATGGAACTGACTTTTACCTAGTGATTCCACTGCTGGGATCATACCATAAAAATCCTGAGAGACCAACTCAAAAGAATCCATGCACCCCAATGTTCATAGCAGTGTTATTTATAATAGCCAAGTTCTAGAAATAGCCTAAGTGCCCATCAGTAAATGAGTAAATCAAAAAAAACTATGTTACATTTACACAATAGAACTCTAGGCAGCAGAAAGAAAGAAGGAACTCCTACCCTTCAAGACAGCATGGATGAAACTGGAGAGCATTATGCTAAGTGAAATAATCCAGGCAGTAAAAGACAAATACCATATGACCTCACCTATAAGTGGAACCTAATCAACAAAACAAACAAGCCAGCAAAACAGAACCAGAGACGTGGAAATAAAGAACAAACTGACCTGGCTGGTGTAGCTCAGTAGATTGAGCATGGGCCTGCAAAGCAAAGGATCGTGGTTCGATTCCCAGTCAGGGCACATGCCTGGGTTGCAGGCCAGTTCCCAGTGGGGGACGCACAAGAGGCAACCACACATTGATGTTTCTCTCCCTCTCTCCTTCCTTTCCCCTCTAAAAGATAAAAAATAAATAAAAATCTTTAAAAAAATAAAGAAAGAAAGAACAAACTGACAGTGGCCATAGGGGAAGGGAAAAGTGAATAATGGGGAAAGAAGGAGAAGGGTCAAGTCAAGGAACATGTATAAAGGACCCATGGACAAAGACAATGGGAGGAGAAGGATTGAATGTGGGAGGGGGGCAGGGCAGGTGAGTGTAATGGCGGGGAATGGGAACAATGGTAATTGAACAACAGTTTTTTAAATAAATCATCTCTATATATTATTATTTATATATATAATATATTATACATATATAATATATATGTAAGTAAACAATGGCAGAAAGAGAAAATATAGTATTTTTGGTTGAAGGGGCAGAAAAATTTTCCTTCTACCCTTATAGGTTATTTTAGCAAGTCTAACAATCAAATTGGTATAAGGCCGATTAACAGGAGAAAAATTTAACTTTGCACATACAGGAACCCATAAAAAAATGAGACCCAAAGGAGAACCAGTTTATTGAGGTTTATCTAATATCCTGAGTTAAGGAAAAAGGTAAGGAGCTAGGGGATACAAAGAGGAGTAAAGTCATTCACAAGACAGGAAACGTTCAGAAATCCAAGGTTGTCCTATTATGCAGATAAGTTTCTTAGGTAAAAAGGCATATTTCATAACAGCACAGTTCCAATGCAAACTTAGGCAGTTGAGAGGGAAAAGAGCTTTTCCAAAATCTACTGGGTTTTGTTTGGCTTCAACTCAAAATAATACTCATATCAAAGTGATACATTTTGTGGTGGTAAGTTCTGCTCCCCTTCATAATGAGAAAATTAATTCATATATCAGGAACCACAAAATAAAGGCCATGCCAATGGTTTTGCCCTGTCATAAATCTAAACCTAAGTCACCCCACACATGTAGAAAACACCTGTCAAGGAATGCTAGCATAGACCTGTCATAACTCTCCAATTCAGCTTTAGCTAGCTTACTTTACCCTAAAAATAGAACCTCTTAGCCTTATAAGAAAATCCCTGACCTCCTAACCAATCATGACCTGTTTCCAGGTTGTCTCTTCTATTGTTCTACAAAACTTGCCCTTGCTGAAAATTTCTAGGGAAGCATGCTCCACTGCTTGTGAGGTTCTGCACTCCCAAATTCCATGGCTTGTTTTCCCTTGAATAAAGGATATCAAGTTCATTACTGAATTGTATTAATTACCATATTTCGGACCATAAGACGCACCTAGGTTTTAGAGGAAAATAGGAAAAAAAATTTTGAAACAAAAAATGTGGTAAAATATTTAATGACATAAAAAACATAATATTTCACCAATGTAAATGTAAACAGCAGCATTAATAACCATTATTCTTCCCAAATATGGAGGGGGAAATGTGTGTCTTATAGTCTGAAAAATATGTTATGTCATTTTGACAGTAGAAAATGTATAAGAAAATGAATGTCATATATATGTATATATAATTTTATTTATATTTTAAAAAGATAAAAATTGAATATTAATGGCCATCTATGTCAAAGGGAGAGAATGAAGCCTACAGAATAGGCATAAAGTTTAGATTAGACTACACATAATGTATTATTACCCTTTGCAACCATATAAATATTTTATATAATTAAAGTCCAAATTTAACATTTAAAAAGCCATCAGTAAAATTAAAAAAAATAAATATTTAAGTTAAATTTTATCTCAAGTTAGTGGAAAGTCATAAAGAGAAAAACTGTAAAATAACAAATAATATTTTGTATAACTGAAATATACATAGTGGTAAATCTATACATATACATATTTTTCAAATAATGACAATAATAATAAAATTTAAAACTATTATTTTATATATCATGTTGTTTGTAATATTGGTATGCAATATCTATATATCTATCATATATTTTTGTGTATACATATAGACTTTCAGCATAATGTAAAAGGATATAAGTATGGAACTAAAACAATATTTAAAAATCTATAATTTTAAACAGTGAACTGAAAATACAGCATGAGCATATGATTTTTTTCCTAAAAATGCATAGTTCCTATCTCTACAAATAGAAAAAACATCAATAACAGCCTAGTAGCAATGAGCAATTCTAGCATCTAATTGTAGCTCCTAAATAATAATTCTCACTAAAAGAAGCTAATATTCTTTGGAGAATAGGTGGATTTTTTTATTGTGCTTTATTTTGTTTTGAGCAAAAGATGTACAGTGTGAGGCAGGGACATTTTGTCTGGCTTAAAAGCAGGAGCGCTAATGATGCCATGTCTTCAGGAACATAGGTGCAATCTGAAAAGGCTCCCAGTGGGGCGGGGGCGAACAGTCTCAGTCTCAAAAGCAGTAATGATCTCTAGAACTTATTCATCTAGTGTAACTGAAATTTTGTCAATAAGGTATTCTGCACTTCAAAATGTGTTAAGAGGGTAAATCTCAGGTTGTTATCCAACCATAAGCACAAAACAACAACTTCAACAACAAAAAAACAAAATAAAAAACTCTGGGAGTTTTTGAATATGCCCATACTTTACCGTGGTGATACCATCATGGGTATTTGCATATTAAATATGTCCAAACTCATCATATTGCACACATTAAGTGTGATCTGTTTTTTGTAACATAATTATAACTCATTAAAGCTTTTTAAATGATAATGACTACAGTGGATATAGCATGTTAATTGATTTAACAATTGTGAATTTATGATAATGGCTCAATAAAATATATTCAAAAACTCATTGGTGAGTTTTGGAATTAATTTGACCACCAACACAGTATTCTGAATATATAAAAGTAAAGTGAAATAATAGAGCATTTATATTTTGTCACATATAGACTTTATTTTATTTATTTATTTTTTTTACTTTTTTTATTGTTGTTCAAGTACAGTATTTTAAAGAAACCAAATAGTTTATAAGGGAAAGTTATTTGTTTTATTCTAGAAGAATATGCATGTAAATAAAAATATAAGTATGATAGTCATGTCAGAATTAGAAAAGCAAGTAACTTCTACCCTTCAGGACAGCATGGGTGGAACTGAAGAGCATTATGCTAAGTGAAATAAGCCAGGCAGTGAAAGACAAATACCATATGATCTCACATTTAACAGGAACCTAATCAACAAAACAAACAAGCCAGCAAAATAGAACCAGAAACATGGAGATAAAGAACAAATGAACAGTGACCAGAGGGGAAGAGTGAGAAGGGTCACAGGGAAAAGAAGGGGAAGGGTCAATCAAGGAACATGTATAAAGGACCCAAGGACAAAGACAATGGTGAGAAGAGGATTGAATGTGGGAGGTGGGGGGTGGGTAGGGCAGGTGAGAATAATGGGGAAAAAATGAGGGCAACCATAATTGAACAATAAAAACTTTTTTTTTAAATAAAAAAGAAAAGCAAACAAATTGTAACCCCTTAAGGGTTGCTAAAACCAATAGGTAAATATTTACAGAAGACTTGATGATGATAATCATCAGTCTGTTATGAGACTGATAATATCATTCTGTTATGAGACTGATAACACTTTAATCAATCATCACAAATTTAAATCAGAATGGCCAGAGTTTACTTGCCTCATAATGGAATGTGATAATGAGTGCACAGGATCACCTGTGTAGCATACTTACCAAAAAGGAAGAAAAAAGATAGAAAAAAATGAAGAAGGGAAGAAGGATCGGAAAGAGAAATGAGATAGAAAGCAATGAAGGAGAAAATATTAATTTAATAAATCCTCTAGATCCAAATACCAGTTGAAGAAACTATATGGGATATAACATGTTAACCAACATGTTTAAAATCCTCAAATCATGATCAGTTAGATGGAGAATAGAGAAAAGATATCTGGATTAGGGAAACTGTGGTATATTAAAAATCAAAAAATTGCTGGAACTAATAAGCAATTATAGCAAGATTATAATATCCAAGGTTATTATACAGAAGTTAATTATTTTCCTTTATGCAATCAATGAACAAATAGAGTTTAAATTAAAAACACAATGCCGTTTACATTATCACTCCCAAAATTAAATTTATGTATAAATCTAATGTAACAGATTTATGTAAGAAAACTTCAGAATTACTATAAACAAAATCATAAATCAAGATAAATGAAGAAATATTCTATGTTCAGGGATATGAAGACTCAATATTGTCAAGATGTCATTTCTTCTCAATGTGATCTACAGATTAACCCAGGTACAACAGGACAAGAGAATGTTTCTCACTATTAAAAAGAAATAAGATACAAGCCATGAAAAGACATAAAGGAATCTTAAATCATATTACTAAGTGAAAGACATGAATCTGAGAAGGCTACATACTATAATTCAAAGTGTATGGCATTCTAGAAAAGGCAAAACTATGGAGACAGTGAAAAGATCTGTGATTGCCATGGCCTGGGGGCAGAGATGTGGCACGACATGAATAGGCAAAGTGGGGAAGATTTTTAGGTCAGTGAAAATACTACATGCAACCCTGGCCAGGTGGCTCAGTTGGTTGGAGCATAGCACCAAGCACCAGAAGGTTGCGGGTTTGATCCCTGGTCAGGGAAAATACCTACGTTGTAGGTTTGATTCCAGGTTGGGCCAACCAATTGATGTTTCCCTTTCACATCAATGTTCATTTTTCTAAAATCAATAAGCATGTTCTCAGATGAGGATATCATATATTACACATGATATATATTATATGTATATTATATATAACATATAAAACCATTACAGTAGTACCTCAGTACTCCTGCTTAATTCATTTTGGAACTCATGACAAATGCCAAAACCAACAAGTACTGAATGATGAAGTATTTTTTCTTGCAGGGCAGCATGGTAACTTATACAAGTTTTAGCAAGTATGACAATCCCGAGCAAATGCCAAGTCCTGAAACATTTTTTTCTCTTAAAAATGCAAGGAGTACAGGATTTGATGAGTTCTGAAGCCAATAAGTATGAATGTATGACTGTATTATGGGTACATGTCATTGTACATTTGCCCAAACTCATGGAATGTACACCACCAAGAGTGAATTGTAATGTACTCTGCGGACTTCAGGTGATAATGATATGTAAATGTAGGTTCATCAATCGAGTCTGATGCTTCACTCTGATGAGTGAGGTTGACAAAGGACAGGTTATGCACGTGTGGGGAAAGGAGCTATTGGGGATCGTTATCCTTACCCCTCTGTTTTTCTGTGAACCCAAAGTCAGTCTAAAAAGGGAAACTCAGTTTAAAAAGAGATTGTTTAAAAAATCAATCATATCAGTACACTGGATAGTGATTTTAGCAAATCAAGAATAAAAGTAAACTTTTGTGATAATCAGGAACAACTGAACACAGACTAAGTGTTAGAAAATATTAAGAGGTTATTGTTTATTTGTTTTGTATTATGAAGATGGTTTTAAAAGTCTCGTTTTATTATAGATCCATAATAAAGTACTTACAAAAGAAATGACAAATGTCACAGTTCATTTTAAAGCTTCAGCAGAAACAAGTGTGGCAGATATAACAAGAGGAACAAATATTGGTGTTTGTTGAAGATGTGTAAAATTAAATTGAGATGAATTTCTTTTATATTAGTTTATGTTCTAAATTTTTATAAGAAGTTGTTAAACTAAAAATAAGTAAATAAAAATTTAAGTACCTGAAACCTAGACAACTGAAAAAAATGAATACCCTCAGTATTATTAGTTCAATTTAGATACTAGGGAGTTTCTGTGCATTTAGGATATAGTATAGATTGTACCGACATAGAGAGAGATGTTGGCTATAATTTTATAATAACTTTTTGTCTTATTATCATTTATGTTTATAAGAAATTCTGTTATTTTCATATTTAACTCCTATTTTAAGAAGGCAATAAATCTTTTTTAAAAAAATATGCTACCCTTTTAGTTCAGTCCCTGTGTACTTAAAGCCACTGTAATATAACAAAATAACAAAGTATGTATCTTTTATAAAGTTTTAAAATTGAAAGTCACTGACAGTATTAATTTAATAGTTTATTGATAGAATGTTTTGATCCCTAAAATATTGTATTCACAGGAATAGGCTATAAGTAATAATTTTCTTCTTCACAGCATGTAATGGAACTTGAAAAACCACAAGGAACAATGACTTTTGATTTGTAATTCCATGAAATTCATCCATAATATAGACTCTTAATGATTCTAAATAAAACATTGCCTAATATAGTATAAAAATTATGTTAAAATCCAATCAATAATAAACAATTCTTCAGTTACCAGTGCTAAGTGAAAGAAACATTCTTTCAAAATCAAATAGGATTATAGGGTATACTTATCTTCCATAAAATACTCTCCATTTTTTGTTTTATTCTTTCTAGAAATAGTTAACATTGCATACTTCATAAATCTGCATTCCTAAAGAGAAACTGCAGAACTAATAAACTCTTTACACTTATATTTCATGCTTGTTATACTATCTAATACTTTAGTTGTTTTTTTCTACTTTTATAAGTATTAGGAAAAATTCATGTTAACAATTAAGTCACTAAATACAATACATTATGTACATTTCACAAGATCATATATCCATATCTAATTTGAAAATTACCTACTGTCTGAATGAGATTATCTTTTGTACAGACTTACTTTTTCCAAGAAAAGCCAGTAAATTTTTTTGCATCAGCATTGTCTCCCTTCTAACCTCTACGCCTGGATATTTATTTGACTGATAACTTTTCTCTTGGATACATTCATGTACTAACCACAGTTCTATTTCCCTAAAGCTTGCTTTTTCTCCATAATTGTTATCTCTGTGAATGTATCATAATGCTTCTAAACAAGAATATAAGTAACCATCCAAAATCGTTTTACTTTTTCATTCCCCATCTAAAACTAATGTCTCAGATTAGTAAATTCCATTTGTTAATCTTTTGGTAATTCAGTCGTGACACTCACCATTTTGTGTCTATATCCCTGTGTGAACAAGTTAGTGTCTCACTGGCAAGTTATTCACTCAATCATTCATGCTTTCATTCAGCAAATACTTGTGCCATCACCTACATGCCTGTCACTAGTCTAGGTGCTGGGATATAGCAGTTAAAAAAATAGACAAAAATTTTTGCCTTAATGGACTTTATATTCTGGTGCCGTGTACTATAATTGTGTCCCACAATTGTGCTGCCAAAATAACCTATTTAGAATGGTTCATTTAACAGAGTTACTCCTCTTATTATATATTTCAGTGGCTTCCTTTTTGCTGAAGAAAATAAAAAAGCAAATTCTTTAACAGTACAAACCCTTTAAATGATTTCTTACATATTCTCTTTGCCTCGTACTGTATATTTCAGACTTCTAGGACTACTGGTACATTTTTGTAGTATATGCTTTATTTTTTTCCATTCACTATGCTTTTCTCTTTTTCTTTGTAAAACCTAATACCTATCAGTGGTAAGCAGGATAATACCTCACAAACTTATTTATGTTTTAATTCCTGCAATGTCAAATGGGACCTGGATGTAGTTGTTGGGGAGCAAAAAATATTTCCTCTAACTTTCTAGGTTCTTCTAGCTGGTCTAAGAATTAAATTAATGTAATATAAATTAATAAAAGAAAAACAAATTTTAATTTTGTACTTATGGGAGTTTTTAGAGATATGAGACTCAAAGAAATGACCAAAACAGGCAGCTTTCATACCCTTTGTACAAAAACACAATAAATTTGTGAATAATTGACAAACAAAGGAAGTTAGGTTGAGTACTGATTAGTGAAGGAACAAAGCTGAGTTTGTTTACATAGTCTTCTGAGCCCTAAATTCCCTAGGTCTGGAGATGAGGGTGTCTCTTTCTTGAAAAAGATATTTTACTTATTTTTAGAGAAGGAGTAGGAGGAGAGAAAGCAATGAGAGATACATCGATCAGTTGCCTCTTGCATGCCCCTAGCTGGGGACCTGGCCCTCAATTCAGGCATGCACCCTGACTGGGAATCAAACCATCAACTCATTGGTCCACAGGATGGAGCTCAAGCCACTGAGCCTCACCACCAGGGCGAAGATGTCTCTTTACTTCCTGTACTTCCTGGTATAGGGAGGAAAACTTTCACATGCGAGATTTACTTCATGCTTTCAGGAGAACAGAAAAGAGATAAGAATACCCTTCTTGCACTGGCTATTTGTCAAGTAACTTTAATTCAAAATAATTAATTTACCAAAGTGGCATATTTTGGGGTAGCCTGCCCTTTACCCCATCATAGTTAAGGGTAAACACTCTGAGGTAGGGAGATTATTTTTGATTTCTAGGTGAGCCCAAACTAATTGCAAATCTTTAAAATAAGAGTAGAGGAGGAAATTGCAATGTAAGAAACACTTAATCCATCATTGCTGGAGGTAATAAACTAAATATGACTACTTTCTGACCTCTGGAAATTGTGAATATGTTACTTAAATGTTACAAAAGCATTTTGAGATGGGGAGATTATCCTTGGTTATCCAGGTGAGCCCAAAGTCTTATGAGACGGAGGCAAGAGGATCAAAGTGGCAAAGATACGACAATGGGATGAGACTGTGGAATAGCCTACTTTGAAGACAGAAGAAGGAGCTGGAAGTAAAGTAACGCCAGCAACCTCTAAAAGCTCACAACGGCAAGGATTCTCCCTTAAATCCTTGGAAGAAATGTAATGCTGCCCAAACTTTTGACTGTGGAGAATAAATTGGTATTGTTTTAAGCCACCAAGTTTATGATCATGTATTACAGCATCAATAAGAAACTAATACTCTAGCTTTGAAGATAAAGAGGAAGCCCATAAAACAATGGATATGCCAGCTTCTAAAAGCTGAGTGCAACTCTCCTGACAGATAGAAAGAAAATGGGGTTTAGGTCCTTTATCTGCAAAGGACTGATTTATGCTAATAACTCAGATAAAAAGGAAATTCATTCTTCACCAGATCACCAAGAAAAGAACACAGCCCTGAAGACTCTTTAACTTGATGAAAACTGTATTGTATTTCTGACCTTCAAAACTGTAAGAAAATTTTGTGTAGTTTTAAGTTAATATTATAGCATCGATCTGCCCTCTCCGCCCCCCCCCCACACCATTTTACTGGGTTAATTTCTATTTACCCATTAGGACTCAATCCATATATTCCAGCCTTCAATATTTTCCCTGTGATCTCTCACTCTCCGATCTAGATTATATCCTACTTCTATTCCTCAGTGACAATCTGTGCGTAGATCTGATATAGCACTCCATTTACAGAATTGCAAATCTTTTTTCTTTCCTGCCTTTCTCACACTACTTTAAATTCTCTGGCAACAGAGGCTATGTGTCTTCTTTATTGCTGCTTCCAACATTCGTAGCACAGCAGTCATTCATTCATATTGAATTAAAAACAAATACATGCATAGAAATATGAAAGCATCTTAATCAGCTTGTTTCTTCCAACACAGTTTCTGGAATCATTCCACAGTAAGCTGTTGTTAATTACTTAAATATTTGATCTAAATGTAAATGTTTAAAAAATGCTTCATCTCACTGCAAATTATGGTAATTTTATTATCTTACTGTTTTGGTCAACCACAACAATTACTCCCTATTTACATTATAACAGTTTAAATATATTTGTTCCCAATTTATGTTATATCAATTTAAATAAATATAATTAAATATATTTCAAGTTTGCCCATAATTGTTTTCTAGCCTCCTCAAGCAAATGTAGTCCTCACAATTTTTGACATTTCTCCTAGTTGTATCTTTATATTTAAACTGGGAAAAGATAGTTCATTAATACCCTACCCTCTTTATCAATCCCTGGAGCAGATACAGTTTATGACTGTTAAGCTGTTAATTAATTAATGATATATTGAGTATTTTATATATAATTTTGAGTGTTTCAATTTTGGCATCTCCACCAGGGGGTAAGCATGCTAATTTCTATGATACCGTTGATAAATCTTGATTTGAATGTAAATGTTATATTTTCAGTTTTATTCTTATATATAAACAAAAAAATACACAACCTATGTTCATATCTAATGCAGTTTAACAGAAAACCATGTGATAATAGACTCAACATTTTTGAATAATATTACACAGTCTTTTACAATATTTGGAAAAGTATTTTTTGTTACAATTTCAGGGCTGGAGAAACTCTGCATGAACTGTCTTATCATGCACCATGTAAGTACATTTTTCAGTTTTGGAAGCAATAAGAAAAGCCCCAGAATCAAACTTTCATTGAATATTGAAAGGACCCTGGGTTAGGCATGTGTAGAAGCCTATATTTTCAAAAATACTGACATTACAATTGCTCAAATATATTTTGGAAGTCTATTTCTCTAATTACCTGCATAAACAACTATTTTCAATAATTTTATAACTTTAAGGATATCTCATCATTTATGCATGCCTCAAATGGCCCGTCCCCAAATCCCTGCTCCTTGGTAAGCATGGTATCACATTACATTGGTATTAGGCTGCATGAAAAATAGAATACAGTGGATTTTCCTTATCCATGGTTTTACTTTCCTTGGTTTCATTTACCATCAGTCAACAGCAGTCCAAAAACATTAAATGGAAATTCCAGAAATAAACAACTGTTAAGTTTTAAATTGCCCACCATTCTGGGTAGCATGATGAGACCTCACACTGTTCTGCACTGAACCACCTGGGACATGAATCTTCCCTTTTTCCAGTGTATCCACGTTGTATAGGTCACCTGCCCATTACCCACCTAGTAGATACTGTGGTTATCAAATCCACTGTCATCAGTCATCAGTTAAACTGATCAATGTTGAGATTTTTTTTTTAGTAAAACATGTTAAATGAATTTTCAGTAAGATATTACATCAGAATTCATCATTTTGTTCCATGTTTTCTGAACATTTTATATAATCAAATCAGGATAGCAAATATAATACTATGAAATTTATTTACCATTGTATCCTTGCGTTATCCCAAACAAAATCAAAAGCTAAGTAAGTTCAAACTATCAAGAATGTGAAATAAAAATAATATTTCATGAGTTTTAATTCTTACATAGTAGGATCTGTTGGCACTCCAGCTTGCTGATCGCAGATATCTTGGACTTGTCAGCCTCCCTAGTCAGTCCCTGATGGAAAAATCTGTGTGTGCATCTCCTATTGGTTCTGTTTTTTGGAGTACACAGACTAATACAACATTGATATTTTTGTTTAAATATCTGCAAAACTTTGCCAGTGTTACAAAACTTTAATAACTATTGCTTCATGTTTTTATAAGTGCATAACCAAACTTAAAATGCGTAAAATTAATTTGGAACAACAGTCATTTGATCTAAATGAAAAATCTAGACATTAAAAGAGGGAAATTCAGTACTTACCTTTTTATTAACTATGAAGTTGTTTTATTCTCTCAGATCATTGCAGGCAAAAATATTTTATCACAAAAAATAATAACAATAATTACCCAACAACCAGATAAATAAAATAGCAGTTGAAACTGCTCATCCCATATTTCATATAAACAACATAATTTTTCATTTTCCATTGGTACTGCTGTGTAGTAATGAGCTGCTTCTTATTTTCCAGTTTCCAAAAAGGACAATGGCACAATTGGTACAACTAGGCTGGCATGGGCAGTGATATCAAATAAGCTATCGCTTGCTACTCACCTGTGAATATACTTCTCTTCTTTCAGTGGAGACTACGCTCTACTGAAAACAAAGTGTTCAGTAACCTTTAAAATATATTTACATAATCGGAAACTGAAGTGAAGGTCAACCAAACTTATGTTTTCTTATTTAAAATAATACTCTTTACAACAATAATTAAAATTAATTGCTCATTAATAATATTTGTTTAAAGTATTTTAATAATATATTTTATATAAAATTGTATGAAATATTGCACTGGTTAAGAAATTTGGGCAACAGACATATTAACCAGGACTCTGCATAGTTTTATGGTCATCTCATACAGAAAAGAAACAGCTTGAGCAACTGTCAGGACAAAAGTGAAAATTTTACTTACAAGCTACAGGATTGGCATCTACGAAATATGACTGCAGATAAACATCAGCAATTGCAGATGGGCACCTAACCCGTTGCATACTTCTTGCTTTAGCTTTTCTCTGTACGTCTGTTACAGGAGAAACTCAGTTTTTGCCAATGCAGTAAACAATTACAGGTCAGCAAGCCTATCAGTGTGCAAAGTTTACTAGTGCTACATTCTCATTAAAGAAAATGGGCCTAACTAAAGTGGGGGTGAAAGGTAAGAGCAAGGGTGGCAAGAGACATCAGGTCTTTTGTTCTGAGGATTTATATAATTGGTGTGATAGGGGTGGGGGACTTACAAATTGATTGGTGGGTAAAGGTAGTGCCAGCTTCCCCCAGGGGGATATGACTACACAAACATAGGTAATTGTGGGGGTTCTTTGGCAGATAGTGGAAATGGTACCTAGAATTTCAAGGACTCTCCTCCTGCCTTCTAGGCTTTGGATTGTTCAGGACACTTGGAAATCAGTAACACTGTTACAGAAGCTTACGGAAGCCCAGTCTCAAGGACTGTTCTCTCCTCTGTACTGTCATAGTTTTGCTTGTGTTGTTCAGAACGTGCTGCAATCTTATCGGACCAGGCTCCGGACTGCTGGGTCAACAGGTGAGACATGTCTTCCTTTGTTTCTAGCCTCCTGCATTAAGTAAGTTCCTTGTTAGATTGTAATGGTGAGGGCCCTGCCTTTATTTCCTCTCTGGTCACTCATTCCCAACTACTACCTAGCACATCTACATCACTTTTTCTTCTCTTTGAAGGCAAGCTTTACCTATTTTCAAACTAAGTCATAGAAATTGGACACTCCACTGTGCCAGAGATTGTATACTTAAATTTCAGTCATCCACATATAAACTCATTGGTTGTCTTTCAGCCCATATTTTGTATTCTTGTGAGAGAATGAGTATCTGATCATCACAGCTTGGTTTGTGTGCCCACCTCTGTTCTGCTACTAATGCCCATGTCCAGCGGCTGGGCTCACACTTTGCACATGCCAATGTTGGAAGATCAAAGTACATTCTGGAGAAAAGTAGTAATTTGGGGACTACTTAAAATAGTGCTGCTTTTAAATAATGCACAAGTAAGGGAATTTTGTAGTACATTATATTATGAATAGATCTCTCAGAAATTTAATCATTGACTTTCAGAGTTAAAAGTACCATTAAATATGTTTCTGCATTGCATAGGCATGAATCTAAACTGAACCTTTAAATTAGTGGAACGTGAGCACTTACTAAAATAAAGATAGTCATTACAGTCAATACTGGATCAGAATGAACATTTTTGCCAAACTATTTTGGCTGCTTTCTTTCATAGAATTAATAAAATGATATTAAAAGTGATATTGCAGACAGGATATGCAGTCAGGATTTGATAATGTATTCTAAAAGGCCTTTGTAGCCAACATAAAGAGATATAGAATGTGTGAAAAAAATGTTAACAAATATTTTTGATTGCTTGTTCCTATTTCTTATTTAGGTACCTGATAAAGATCTGTGTCCGTCTGTAAAAATGGTGAGCTTTTCTTTCTTTTCTGTCATTTTTATTCTATTTAAAATTTAGGCTTTACAGTTAAAAAATTTTACAGTTAAATTATAAAGAAAATCAGTTGTATTATATTTTAGAATTAATCCTGAAAGCACTTTGCAGGATTGAAAAATATTGGTATTTGGTAAATGTCCAATAATGAATGTAAATTTAGTTGTTATGCCACAATGACAGACAAAATAAGCATTTTTATTCATTAAAAATCCATTCATGCTATTATTCTTTTATTTATTCAAAAGATAGTCAAGATAGAGACTGAAAGAGAAGCACTGATTTTTCCTGTTTAATTCATGAACACTTTCACTTATCACCTCTTTTTAGCTTCTTTATTTACTCTCCATAAAAATGCTATTGAAATTAGCTTGTCTTTAATTAGAGAGGACATTTGTTCACCAACAGTTGGTGTCAAGAATCTCATGTAACTTCATGTTAAATAATAACAGGAGGCAAGAGTTGTCTTTTCTAAATGTGTTTCCTGTACCAGGTGTGGTAAAGGTGTGACTAATGATTAGTGGTTCCTGCTGTGTCTAGCTTAGTTTGGTAATTAGCTTTCTCAGCTCTTTTCATTGTAAATGAAGGAGTCCTAGTGAGTCATTTAAAGATGCTGAATAAATGATGATGTGGCATCATCATGTAGTCTTTTTTTAAAAGCTTAATTATAGGGGAAGACCCAGTAGGTGGTAAGTTTGTTTCGGTAGAACTTGTCAAAACATGATCTGTTTTTGTTTAAATCCAATATTTTCAAACTTAAATCTCAAGGCCTGTTATATGGAGGTTTTATGTCCTTCCTTGTCCCACCTTAAAACTGATAGCAACAGAGAAAGAAAGCATGGAGTTTATAACATATACATGCCAAACTTTTAAATGTGTCCTTAATTATACTATATGCTAGGCAAAGATGAAATTATGAATATATGTTGAAAAAACCTTACGTGATAAGAAATATGTTAGAAATAATACCTGAAAAATTGCAACCCTGCTTTAAAAGAAAGAGTAGTATACTTGTGTCTGTGAGAAAGTTATCAATTCATTAAGTGTACTTTTGTCTTTGTTTATTTTTATTTTTTTTTAGTTTTTGGATTTTTTGCAAATACTGTCTGATTTGCACAATGGAGTTAGGGATAGAAGATAATGTATATCAAAGCAAAAATTGGACAGACAATGTTAAACCAGTAAGAAAATATTCAGACTACTGCAACAGGGGAGAAAGACTAGAACTAAGTCTGAATTTAACTCTACTGAAGCAGTGGTCAGGTTTTTTAAGGGATGCAGTGAGCTAGTGGGAAAGTACTGTAGAATGTTAAGCCATCTGGATTTGCTAATTGACTTTGTCATCATAATAGGAGGTAGTTTTGCAAGTTGGAGCAAGGGACCCATCAAAGTCAGTCTCTACTCCTCCACTAGAAGACAGGGGTGCTATCTCTTTGGGTCTTTATTAATACATTCAAAGAGATGGTTTCCAGGTTTTTGAGAAAGACATTCCCAGTTTTTAAAACTTGCTAGTGACTCTTAAAAATATACAAACATTTCAAATAAGCAGGGAAAAATTTACAGTTGCAAGTTTTCTAAAGTAAATGTTTTTTAGAAAGGCAGGTTAGGGACCTAGAGTCAGGAAAAAGCCTGCTTAAATGTAGTCATGTTAGGGAAATGTGAAGGCCTTCTGGGTATGGGGCCTAAGAAAGGTACACTAGGAATCCCATTTTCCACTTCTAAAAATGTAATTAAAGAAACATGGAAAAATATTAAAATTTGTTCAAACTTTGAGATGTTGATTATACTATTCAACTATGGTCAGTATAGTATTTACTATTTTATATGTTAACAACATTACAAAAATATTATAGTTTCTCTTATAAACTTAAAGGGGGTAAGCACTCACTATATTCTGATATTTTCTAGTTATAATAATCTATATAAAATTTATGTTATACTTTATTCAGTTACATAATATCTGTGGAAATCCATTTGGACATTTGACATTTGGAAATGATACTACTAAAGGCAATTATGTTCTAAGTAATTTCTATGCCAGCTTGTACAATAAGAGGTTATCAGCCTTGTCTCAATCATTATAATAAATATTATCTCAGATTTAGAGATAAGAGAAAAATTAAAACTTGTCAAAGAATATAAAAGAAATATAAAGAATTGCCCTGGCTGGTGTGGCTCAGTGGATTGAGCGTGGTCCTGTGAACCAAGGGATCGTGGTTCGGTTCCCAGTCAGGGCACATGCCTGGGTTGAGGGCCAGTTCCTGGAGAGGGATGCTCAAGAGGTAACCATACACTGATGTCTCTCTCCCTCTCTTCCTCTCTCCTTCCTTTCCCCTCTAAAGATAAGTAAATAAAATGTTAAAAAAATTAAAAAATATATATAAAGAATTATCTCACTCATCCTCACCTCTTTTTACTATACTATATCATGTTTCCAGATACAACTTTCTCTCTTCTGTAACAACTGATTTCCTCATTGATATTTTAAATGTATACCTCAGGCCAGTCAATAACATAACACATCTAAATTCTATGCAATTAAATTTCTTGCCATGCTTCTTAATTCTGGATGCATTATCTATTTCAAAGAATAGGCAGATGTTTATCTTTATAACTTTACAAATAATTAAATTCTCCTTTTTGCTTAACCAACTCAAAAGGACTCAGTGCATGCTATAAGAAAATTGAGTACAAATTAAAAATTACACTTCAATCTCATAGCTTTATTAGAATAGGACAGTAGGACCTTAACTTATTTGTTGTATAAGAAAATCACAAATCTTAAATTCAAAGCACTTTAACAATTAGATCTTTTCAGTAAGATAGGAAGGATGGTGAGGCAATGAGCATATAAGCCTCACAATTTAATATTTTTATATTAATACTGTGGACACAGTTCAGGTAAGACTCATAGCTGCTGCTCACATTCCTTTCTTTTACTGGTTTTACATCAACAATTGTGCTTACAACTATTTCAGAACCAAATATTCTTTCCATGGACAAAAAAGGTTTGGATCTCAAATTTGCAGAATGGCAAATATTTGTTTTCTTGTTGTTTGATATAAACAAGTAAAAAAAGTGTGGGGGTAAATACACTAAGTAACTTCTTAGAGGTTATTAGGTGTTAAGAAATACTCAATAGTGTTTGGTAACTATTTAGGGGTTACAGGCATACATCAAAGATATCATGGTTTCAGGTCCAGACCATCACAATAAAACAAATATCTCAGTTAAGAACATCTCATGAATTTTTTTGGTTTCTCATTTGATAGCATTTTAGCCACAGTAGAACTTTCAAAATTGGAGTCAGTCCTCTCAAACCCTGCCACTTCTTTATCAACTAAGTTTAAGCAATATTTTAAATCCTTCATTGTCATTTCAACACTCTTTACAGCATGTTCATCAGGAGTAGGTTCCATCTTAAGAAACCACTCTCTTTGCTCATTCAGAAGAAGCAACTTCTTATCCATTAAATTTTTATCATGAGGTTATAGCAATTCAGTCACATCTTCCAGTTCCACTTCAAATTCTAGTTCTCTAGCTGTGTCTTCCATGTCTTCATTTACTTCCTCCACTGAAGTCTTGAAAACCGTCAAAGTCATCCATGAGGGTTGGAATCAACTTCTTCCAGACTCTTCATATTGTTGATATTCTGACCTCTTCCCATGAATCAAATGTTCTCAAAGGCATTTAGAATGGTGAATTCTTTCCAGAAAATTTTCAATTTATTTTTCCCATATCCATCAGAGGAATCACAATCTATGGCAGATATAGCCTTACAAAATGTATTTCTTAAATAATAAGACTCTAAAGTCAGTTTTATTCCTTGAACCATGGGCTGAAGGATGGATGTTAACAGGCATGAAAGCAACATTAATTGTATTGTACCTCTCCATCGGAGCTCTTGGGTGACCAGGAGCATTGCCAATGAGCAATAATATTTTGAAAGGAATCTTTTTTCTAAGCAACATGTCTCAACTATGGACTTAAAACTTCAGTAAACCATGTCATAAAAAATATGTACTATCCTTAAGGATTTGTTCAATTTATAGAGCATAGGCAGAACATTTAGCATAATTTCTAAGGGCACTAGGATTTTCAGAATGGTAAATGAGCTTTGGCTTCAACTTAAAGTCACCAGTTGCACTAGCCTCATACAAGAGAGTTAGCCTGTCCTTCGAATCTTTGAAGCCAGGAATTGACTTTTCCTCTGTAACTATGAAAGTCCTAGATGGCATCTTCTTCCAATACAGGGCTGTTTTGTAAATGTGTAATAGATCCTTTACTTCTGCAGCTGCCTCACTCTCTCAGCCATCATAGAATTGAAGAGATCTAGGGCCTTGCTCTGAATTAGGTTTTGGCTTAAGGGAACATCATAGCTGGTATGATCTTCTATCCAGAGCACTAATACTTTCTCCATATCAGCATCAATGGCGTTTCACTTTCTTATCATTCATGAGTTCATTGAAGTAGCATTTTAAATTTTCTTCAAGAACTTTTCCATGGCATTCAGAATGTGGCTATTTGGTGTAAGAGGTCTAGCTTTCAGCTTATCTTGCCTTTCAACACAACTTCCTCACTAAACTTAATCATTTCCAGCTATTGATTTATAGTGAGATGAAACTATTCTTTCACTTGAACACTTTGAAGCAATTATAGGGTTGTTAATAGGCCTAATTTCAATATTATTATTTCTCAGGAAACAAGGAATCCAGAGGAGAGGGAGAGAAGGAAAGAATCACTCAGCAGAGCAGTCAGAAGATACACAAAATATCTCAAATTTACCATCTTCTATGAATATGGTTCATGGTAGCCTAAACAATTATAACGGTAACATTAAAGATCACTGATAATAGATCCTCATAATGAATGCATAATGAATGGGTTCTCAAACTCAATTCATTCCAGAAGGTTGTTCAAGAAGCAATTGGTTCTAAAACCAAATCTCCTTTGTCTGTCACCTGAGAGATGTATGTATGACCAACCATACAAGTATCAGCATGAAAGCATTATCAGAACAAGAACCAAAGGTTTATTTAACAGCTATGAACAACCTGGTCAAGAATGGAATTGTTCGAGACAGGAGATGTTCAAGAACTGAGGGTTGACTCTATATTAATAATTTAAAGCTTGAAATATTGTGAGAATTATTGAAATGTGACACAGAAACACAAAGTGGCAAGCTTTATTGGAAAGTGGACTTGCCTGATGCAGGATGCTACAAACCTTCAATTTGTAAAAAAAAACTATGTAGAAAAGTGCAATAAAGTAAGTGCAACAAAACAGACCTGTCTTTACCTGTGACTGAGGATGGTTGGCAGTTTATGCTAGCATGCAGCAATCAGCAATGTGGTCTTTATGCCTGAACAAATATATTATGTACCCTCTGAAATGAAAGGACACATGGTAGAAGGCTATGTAATTGCTGAAGAATCTATTACATAAAAACAAGAAATATATGGTTTTGAAGCAGGAGTAAAAATTTGCTTGATTAGCAATGAGAGATATGGGTTCTACAGGAGCCCTTGGGCTTCAGTGTTCCCACTCAGAAGGCAGCCTCACCTAATGACTAAGTGCATTTCCATGGTTGTGAGTCTTTGTTATCTGATCTGCCACTTATATTTAAGTCTCTGTAACTATATCTTTAAATAGAAAAACAAGAGTTATTTTCTTGTAGGATGATTTTGAGAATTAAATGAGTAATGTGTTGAAAGTACCCAGCATAGTGCCTTGTATACTGCTCTCAACGGTATTATCTGTTATTATTTTTAAGAGAGATGACAAACTTTTTCCAAGTATCTAATAATATTTTTGCAAAGATTCAAAAACAGAAATGGATTTGAATTTGCATTATTACATTAAGGGAAAGTTACAGTGTAAATTCAAAAAATCATCTGTTTTTAAACCTCTGTTTAGTTAAATGCTGAGTACATTACAGCTCATTCAACCTTCTGTGAGGCAGAGAATGTATTCGCCTTCAGCAGGCATCATGACTTATGTCAGAATGGCATGGAATATATACCAAATAAATGAAACTAAAAATACACTTGCATATCATGGTTTTTATCCCAGATTGAGAAATTAGTTTCTTTCTCTGTTGGCACACTTTGGTCAATTTAGCTCTTCTAATTAAATGATATTTTCTCCCTCACAATGAAATGTTACTTCTGTAGTATTCAGCTGTAGCAACTTTATCTGGGATATTTAACTGGAATATTTAATTATCTTAGACACCCCCTTGAGTTGAAATAGCTAATATACTTCATGCGGAGCCCTGAATTCTTCACAATGAGAAGTAATTAGTCGCAGCTTCACTAATAGTTTTACAAGAAATACTGCTAAAGAGAGTAGGAAAAAAGAATAAAATTTGATAAAGAGAGTAGGGAATAATATTTGAAACCTAAAAACCTATTTTTATTTAAGTTTATAACTTATGATATTTAATGTAATTCTGCTTGATGACAAATGAAGTACTTAGAGAGAATAGGATAAAGATAATAGTGGGGGTGAAAGTTGTACAGGGTTTTTATTTTTTTATTAATGAAAACAGGAGAAGAAATAGAATTTTATTTACATAATAACTGTCACTGTTATAAGACTACTACATTCTTTTCAAAATGTTGTCAGGTCCATTTTTTAATTTTAACATTTTATAGATCCCCTATGACACATTTCAAGCTGGTGGTGTTACATAATTTTTTTTAATATGCCATTTGATCTCTTCCCTAATTTAGGTATTTAAAGAGCTGTGACTAACACCCAGGTCTAATTAACTCATGCTGTTGTGAATTCATTTCATGTAATCATGAAATTCCAAATTTCACAACCTAAATCTGTCAAAATCTGACAAGGTTGCATGTTAACATTTCCCCTCTAAATATGCAGCATAGTGTACTTATGTTTTTAATTAGTAATGTGTTATTTTAAAAACAAAAGTTTTATCCACAATTTTTGAAAAAGTTCTTAATCTACTTCTTGGCATTACTCCTATATGATTAAAATTTACTATAAATAAAATCACGTTCCTCAAACTGTGATAATTTATTCCTCTAATTCCTGTCACATGTTAGCTGTTGCTATCACCTATTTTTCCTGTTCTTTCTATAGATGCTGAATGGCAAACACTAAGTACAGATGTCTAGATAATGGCATATGTTGGCACTTGGCATTCTCATTTAGTGAGTACTAAGTCTTCGTTTTTGTCACTAAAAGTGTTTAGATGAAATGACTTCATTTTTCCAGGACACACTAATTCATCAGTTTTTAACGATCATTATGTGTCATTTTTTTCACTCTCTTTTCTTCAATAACTGAGGTCACTGTTTTGTAAAAATGACACGTCTTTTTCATTAAGACAAAAATGGCATACCAAGAAAAAGTTATTCAAAATCTAATAAATGGTAGAATATTTTTCCAGATGTATATGTGTGTATACAGACAAGTAAGTAGACACACAGATGTATGGATGGATAGATGAATAGACAGAGGGATGGATGGATGGATGGATGTGGATAGATGGATGGAATGAAGCAGCTCTCCTGCCTCTTGCCCCACATAAAGATTTTATTCAGTTCTGCTACTTTAAATGGCATTTAGTTTCTATGGACCCCCAAATGTACACATTTTCATAAAAGAAATCATATTTTCTGATTTTGACCACTTTTGCCACCAGTAATTTCAAGTTCCCAGTAACACTTCCCCTGGACCATTTCAATAGGCCTCTGGTCTCCCTGCTTCATCTCTTTTTCTCTTTCATATTTCTCCACTGTGGTGAGAATTACCCATTAAACATAAAAGTCAGACCCTCTTGTCTCCTCACTCAAAGCCCTAGAATGACCTCCTGCCACACCTACAACATAATGCGACTCCTTAGCATGGTCTTTCTAAGAGCATCTTCAAACAGTTCTCTGATACACTCGGGTCTAGTCACACTGAATTTCTTGCTATTGCTAGAATGACCTTAGGTTATTTCTCCTCAGGGCCTTGACACATGCTCTTTTATACATCCTCAAGGTTTATTTAATGTATGGCTTTTATATCTTTGTTAGATCTCTGCTAAAATATAACTACAGGGAAGAATTACCTGACTGTCCTAAAGCAGGCAGCTGTACATCCTATTTCTTCCCCCACTTTATTTCTCTTCATGACACTTATATTTAATGAAAGTTATGTTGTATGATTACTTGGGTAATTTTATAGCTTGCACCTCCCATAGAATGAAGACTGTAAAGAGGCAGAAAATATTTTTTTTTCATTTGCAATTTTATCTGCAACAACAGAGTGTCACTAAATGGGTAGACAATAAATATTTGTTTAATGTATGAATTTAAAGATGGGTTGTTAAAATCAGAAACTGTTATGTAAGTTATCTTTAAAATAAAATACATTGATTTTAATTTTAATCTAACTAAAATGTAAGTCAATTGAAGTTTAAAAAGCTGCTAAAATAAGCTATAATTTTTTGTCTAAGGAGATACTATTTTCAAGATCCTCTATCATTTAAAAAATGTAAAGGTTTTAGTTACTTTTACAAAAATCTCAATAATTCTATCAAGCAATATCCACTGATTTTAAGATAAAATATGATGTGGCCACTACACTTTATTTCCAATTAATCTTCTTCCTATTAATAACTTATTTTGATTATTACTTTTACAAAATTAATTTTTAAAAATATGGCATTCCCTTTTATATATAAACTGATTACAGATGTTTAAACTTTGCTTATATGTGAATAGATTTATCTTCTAAATCATGATATACCTCTTTCTAAATTGTTTACTTATTTTTATTATGTTGATGGGTTTTGTTGGTCTAAGTGTTTACATTGTTTCTTATGAATGTCCTACTGATGCTCTATATCCCCTAAGTTACAGTTGGCTTCAACAAACTGCCTCTATAATTGCAAATCAAGTCACCTGTGTGGAAAAGTATTAGATTTTATTTTACTTCTTCTAGAACTATCTATTACCATTCCACTGTCTTCTGGCTTGTGTTGCTATAAACTATGAGAACTATTTAAATTTTTCCCCTGTATTATACTTGCTTGTCTCAGTCCTGACATTACTAATATTTGCCAATATTTGGTTCTTCTTGTCTTTTGGGAACACAGGTGACTATATTTCCCAGCTTATTTGCCAAAAAGGAATACCATATGAATAGGTCTAGGCAATGGTATGACAAATAAAACTTCTAGGCTGAAAGAGTGGATTTTCATACATATTCTTTAGTGCCACGGCAACAAACAGCGGCCATATTCCAGTGGAAGCTACAGAATTATGAATCGGAGCCCACCTGTCATACTACAGTTTGAATCACATGAAATTGCTATGTTTGATCGTTTGGCCCAGTAAATGGCATCAATCTTACATATTTCAACCCAATGAAAAGAATATGTAGCATAAATTATCAGCAAACTTTTGTTAGATTATGGCATTAAAGTTTGGGGTTAATATTTTATCACGTATAAATCTAGTTCTTACATATTTTTTCCTGAGATGTGTCTTTGAATTTTAAGAATCAAGTCTCTATTTCTGAAAAGATGTTTCTTCTTTTCTTTAAATATATGTTCCTTTGCACTTGAATGGTATACTTCTTTTGGATTATCATCCCTACACATACAAACACCTCAGATACATCTGTCTATATTTTTAAAGAGAAATGGCTTTTGAAGATATTTTGCCAATATAAGCATTTGATGAGTTTAAAATCCACTCTCTAGGAATGAGTAACATTGATAAATCTTCCCTATAAGACTTATTGTATATGTGTCCACAAACTAATAAACTAAATCACTATTTGTGACAGATTATCATTTCTAAGTCCTACCAGGGGCAAAAAAAAGGAACTTTAATGCATTATATTTGGTAGTAAACTGACTGAATTACCAAAAATTACATGAATTACAAAATTAATAAACAATTATTACCTTTCAATTATTCAAAGAAGTGAAGTCATGTAAACAATCACTGATTTATGTGTAAACACTTTCTACAAACATCACCTTTACTGATGATGGAATTTTCAAGAAGTAACTAAAGTATACCAATGGACTGACAAAGCTAAAACTACCGAGATTTCAGTGAAAATATCTTAGGTTTCAAAGTATAAATGTTTGTTAAATGTGATGCTTTATTCAAGATTCAAGATTATTTTCAAATAATCTAATGGGTGAGACATGGTGCTTCAAATTAATTTTTAAATAGGTTTTCCACCCACAGTTGCTGAGGAAGAGAGTGAAAATAAAAGGGAGTAGGTAGATAACATATTGAACTTTCACTTTTTTCAGCAGCCATTACACATAGGTAAATCTTTTTTATTCAGGATGAATATAAAAGATGACAAAAATAAAAGAAACGAAAGATTTCCTTGAGGTTCTGTCAGTGGATGCTACAGAGGGGCGTTTTTACTACGAATGCTATGATGCTTGCTTACCATAGAAGAGTGTTGCTTCAAGAAGTGGGTAGAGCATCAAACAATACTAAACCCTCTAACAAGCTGCATAGAATACCATTTCTTACTATTATCTTCATGATGTGTAATTATAACCAACACTATCTGCATACACCAAATATACCTAAATCGCTGATCACATAGCCCTCTCTCAGCCACATAACAGGTATTTGAATTGCTTTTTTTCCAAGACAAAACACAAAACCTGTTTAAAAATAACAAAAAAGTGTACATTTCCCTTTGGTTCTTATAAATTAGTACTATTAGTATTATGTCCTTTTAAATTAATGAATGAACACATATTTTAAAGTGACCGTTCCCCAAGGATTTCAAGTATGTAATTTTAGTACTAAAATAATTTTTTCAAGATCATTTTATGTGAAAAATAATCCCAGGAATACTAGCTAGCATATTTGTGCCTGAGTTTACCATGATAATGTCTAAGGCAGGCACTTCTGTAGAAGCTTTGTGCTTCTAGATCACTATTTGAAAACCAACCACTAGGCCATAGTGAAAACAAAATTAGTTCCAAAGGGGATGTTGCATTAATTCATTGATCAAATATTTTAAGCAATTACATGTACAGCAATTAATTAAAAGAATAATATGCTTGACAAAAAAAGATAATGCTTCTGCAAACATGGGGTTTATAGTTTTGTTGAAGGAAATATATGATAATAAATAAAAAACAATATATTATTACAACTAATGAAAGTGCTATTAAAGATAAGTGTATTGTTTATAAAAGAATGAAATGGAAATTTAAACAACTCATGAATATTAGAAAAGGCTTTGCTGAAGAAGCCCATGTTGACAAAGATCTGAATAGGTTTCAAGTTTAAAAGATCTCCCAAATCCCTTTAGTTGGGGTGAGAAAAAAGAAAGGGAAGAGACTGAATGAGGATCAAAAGGTACTAATTAGGAAGCTATTTCAGTAAAATCCGTAAAAAATAATAGGAATTGAGTAGTGGTGGTGAACCTAGAGAAAAGCAGATGGATGTCTGAAAGCTATTTAGAAAGTGAAATGAATGCTAAATATTTAAAGATTGGTGATGAGAAATTCAGAAATTTGAACATATTAATATGTGGGACACATTTTTGAACCAGCAGGATGCAAAATATCTCAAATTAATTGCAAATTTATAAATATACACTAGAGAGTTAGAAATTAAATATAGTCTCATTAATAAATATTGGGTCAAAGATCAGGAGAATATTATTACAAAGTTCTTACACAAATAATTTTTGAATTAAAAGCAATCAAGAGGTGATTTGGCAAAATGATACTAAACTGCATATGGAATTCTAAAGTGCAGGAATCACTATACAAAATCTTAAAGAGATAAAAAAATTGCTGTAACATGACATGCCAGATATTTTTCAATGTATTTTTTGAAGCATGTTATTGTACACTAATAAAAAGATATACCAAGGAATTTAAATTATTCCCTGAAAAACAAAAGTATTTTAGGGAAACATATTTTAAAGAGCAATCACTAAGGGAATAGACACAATATTAAAATATAAAGGATTTAGGAACAAGTCATTATGAAAGATATAACAAGTTTCAAAATAAATTTTAGATAGTTTTTAGAATAATCAATTGGTGCTCCTCTTCATACTTTTTGTATTCCTCAGTAATTTAATATTTGTTTTATAATATTTTATTTGATAGCCTTTATAGGTTGTTAGTGTACATAAATTCTGCTGTTCTATATACGCATTCTAAAATACCTATGGTACAGCTTAATCTGAAATGTCCCACAGCAAAATACTGTTTCTTAAACTGAAATTTAGGCATATAAAAGCTTGTTTTATTGTTTCTTTATAATTTGACATGTATTATAAAGTATGTGTACATTTAACATGTTTATTTATATATATACCTCTTCAAAAGAAGTAAAAGATAATACAATTTGAAAAATCTCAGTAAGAAAAGAGATAAAAAGACACCCTAATTATCCAAAGCAACACAACACATAGAATATTTAAAAATATATATCTGAGTGATCACAGTATCTCTTATAAATGCCCAACTTCACTAATCTTCAGAAATATGCAAATGAAAACCAAAATGAGATATCACCTCGCACCAGCCAGAATGGCTACCAACAATAAATCAATAAACAAGTGCTGGTGAGGTTGTGGAGAAAAGGAAGCCCCAGTGAGCACTGTTGGGGGAATGTAGACTGTTGTAACCACTGTGAAAAACGTATGGATTTTTCTTAAAAAATTAAAAATGGAACTGACTTTTGATCCAACAATCCCACATCTGGGAATATATCCTAAGACTCCCAAAGCAGCAACTTGAAAAATAAAACACATACACCCCTATAGCAGTATTATTTACAATAGCCAAGATCTGGAAACAGCCCAGGTGCCCAACAGTAGATAAGCAGATTAAAAAGCTGTGGCACCTTTACATAATGGAATAGTACATAGCTGTAAAAAAGATGAGAGTCTTAATTTTAGCAACAGCATAGATGGACCTGGAGATTATTATACTAAGTGAAATAAGCCAGGCAGAAAAAAAAAATACTACATGATCTCACTTGCATGTGCAATCTAATGAACAAACTACATTGATGAACAAAATAGAAACAGGCATAGAGGCATGGATACATGGAACAGACTGATAGCTGTCAGAAGAGAAAGGAGTAGACGGGACTAGATGAAAGAAAGTGAAGCTTCTTCTCGCCAAGATGGAGGCAAAGGTAGACACACTTCGCCTCCTCGCACAACCAAAAGAAGGACAACAATAATTTAAAAACAAAAAACAACAGAACCAACAGAAAATTGAACTGTATGGAAGTCCGACAACCAAGGAGTTAAAGAAGAAACAGTCATCCAAACTGGTAGGAAAGGCGGAATCTGGCAGCTGGGCAGAGAAGACTCATGGCAAGGTGGCTGCTGCTGGACCCAGTGAGGCAGCGGATTGTGGAATGGGGCTTGCAAGGCTGCAGCTGGCTGGCAAGGCATCAGTGGGCAGACCTGGCAAGGTGGCAGATAGCAGACTGCATGGTTCCACATTCAAGTGCAGATAAACCAAGAGAAATAACTAGAGAGCAAGATGGACTGCACAACACAGGGCTCCAGCAAGGGGAAATAAAGCCTCAAACCACTGACTGAAAGCACCTGTGAGGGAGAGGCAGAGGGAGAAACTCCCAGCCTCAGAGGAGAGTTCGTTGGAGAGACCCTAGGGTCCCAGGATGTGCACAAACCCACCCACCTGGGAATCAGCACCAGAAGGGCCCAATTTGTTTGTGGGAAGTGGGGGAAGGGATTGAAATACAGCAGAGAGCAGAGCAAGCGCCATTGTTGCCTCTTGGACCCTCCCCCACATACAGCATCACAACACAGCAAC